>OX457089.1:33268462-33322975 GCA_949752835.1 Empis stercorea
ATATATATATATATATATATATATATATATATTGTTAACTAGTGTAAACTAGCCATAATATACAACACTATTCAATTTCAATGCTATACTCATTTAACTATCACAATCATATAATATGTAACTGTTAATCCGAATAGTTATTATAATTTATAATAATAGTTTTGTTCGTTCACGTTCTTAATCAATATCATATATATTGATACGTTCAATCTAAACCACGTATAATAATTAAACTATAATAATTAAACTATAAATTTAATAATATAAATTTATACTACTTAAAACTAATATATTTCTGTTCAATAATAAATCTAAACTTTTTCATTATAAACTGTGAAGAGTAAAAGTAGTGTCTATTTTATTTCAATAAGAATGAATATATAACGCCTGACAAAAAGCCATTTAACAATTCAGAAGTGGGATGATTATTCAAAGAAATTAATAAAATAGATAAAAATTGAAATTTGTTTGAAAAAGTTAACATTATCGTAAAAAAAAATAGTTTTGTTGTAAAAAAATTAAAATTTTTGTAAAAATTAAAAATAATTTTGCCTGAAAAAAAAGTACATAAATATTTTGTGGTATGCATAAAAAAATAGAACAAAGAATATTGGTTTGGCCGTTACATTTTAGAAAAAAAAGAAGAAAAACGAACGAAAGAAAATTAAAGCGAAGTTGATGCTGTTCGGGTTCGGTATATAAATAGAAAAAAAGTGCATTTAGTGTGTGTGCAGAAAAGAATAAAAAAAATTGAAATTGCGTAAAAAAATTAATGTACAAAAAAATAACGAGAATCGTAAAATATAAATCGAGAATCGAATATCGATTATCTATATCAATTGGTATTTACATTAAAGTGAATCTGTCAACGATTTTTGTTGTATTTGTGCACTAAAAAAAAAATTATACACAAAATTTATTTTTTTGCATATAGAAATAATTGTTTATTTTTGTGTAATATTTATGGTAACAAAATAAATATTATTTTATCGTACAGTGTATATAAATATTATCGTGAATATAATATTTTAGTGTTTTTTTTGGAAAATTAAAAAAAAAGAACTGAAACGTTGTAGTAAATTATTCGAAATTTTTTAAAAGAAAATTATTAAATACAAAATGAATTCGGACGAAAATTTTGAATTAGAAAGATTATCGGTTAAACTTTTAAAAATAAAATAAAAGAATTACAGTTGCTAACAACTGGTAAAAAACATTAGCTGATTGAACGATTAAACAATCATACACATCGAAATGTAAGTAATATTGAAGTTGAAATCGAAGGTAATAGTCAACTGCCAATAATGCAACGTCAACTTCAACCACAATCGGAAATGCAACATCATAGAAATAATGACGATATTATTCTAGCTGATGAACAGGTAAATTCTAACCAAAATAAATTTATATTAAAAGAAATATTGGAAATATTACCTGAATATAATCCGGATGATTATAAAGGATTGACGGCTGAAGAATGGCATAAAAGAGTAACGAAATTAAAAAATTATTATAAAATATCCGACGATTTAATTTTATTAGCTATTGGACCCAAATTTAAGGGTGGTGCTAGACTATGGTATGATAAAATGGATGAATTTGGTACAACATGGTTTGAATTTCCGTGTCAATTTAAACGCAAATTTATGCCGGTAATGAATGAAGCCGATGTTCATATGGGAATGTTATCGCGAAAGCGTAAAAACGGAGAAACATTACTTGAATATTTAGAAGAAATGGTCCGTTTAGGTTTAAAAGGTCAATTGCAGGATAATGCAATTGTGAAATATTTTATGATTGGTATGCGGGACGACGATTTGTAGTTAATTTTTCAAGGTCAACTTATCGAAACGGTTGATGAATTAAAATCAAAAATAGTATGGTGTTTAAGTTTACGTAAATCAACGCAAAGAGAAATTAGACCAAAACACATTAATTCGGTCCAAAAGTATGAACCACAAACAAATAATTTAGCTAATAATAATAATAATTTAAACAAAAATTTTAAAAAGAAATTGGAATGTTTCAATTGTTTCCAATCTGGTCACTTTGCTAAAGATTGTCCGTTACCGACAAAACGACCCAGATGTACGAATGTACGCAATAAAGTGCACAAGAAGGGTGAACCAACTGTATGTCCAGGTGAAGCTAGGGTTTGCAATTTAAAATGTAGAAATTTACCAACAATTTATCATAAAATTATGAAAGTTGGTGAGCTTGAATTAGTTGGTCAAATTGATTCGGGAAGTCCATGTACGTTAATACAGAAAGAATATGCTGACCAATTTCCGAACGAAAAGTTACCGTGTGAATTAGAAATAACCAGTTATCTCGGTGGAAAATACGTTTCAATGCAAAAGATGTTGTTAAAAATTCGTATTGATACTATTAACGTGGAAACTATGGTTTATATTGTAGATAATGATTTCGTACCGGTTGAATTTTTAATTGGCAGAGATATTATTGATTTACCAGAGATAAGAATGGTAAAAGAAAATAGAACGTTGGTTTTGGAACGTATAATGAAACCAAAAAGTATTGAAGGTATTAATGATAATCGTGATCCTATTTCGTTAACTGATATTCAGTGTGGACCGCGATTGAACGATTTTGAACGAAATTCTTTAGTGAATTTAATTAATGAATTTAAATTACTCTTTCCAACAAATCTGAAAAATATTGGATTGACGAACGAAATGAAAATGAAAATTGAACTTGATACTGACAAATCGGTTCAGCAAAAAGCATATCGGGTACCGTAAGCAAAGGAAGAAAGGATTAATGAAATCGTAGATGAATTAATTGAAAATGATATAGTTACGGTGTCAAAATCAAATTATGCTAGTCCGGTTTTATCGGTAAAAAAAAGAAAAATGGCGATGACCGATTGTGTATCGATTACCGACAAATAAATTCGTTTACAAAGAAGGAGTTATGTTCAACTCCAAATATTGAAGAAGAACTGCAAATGGCAAGTTCCTTTAAATATTTTACGTCACTAGATTTGAACAGCGGTTACTATCAAATACTGATTAGCGAAGATAGCAGAAAATTTACGGCATTTATAACTCCAAATGGGTTATATGAATTCAAACGTATTCCGTTTGGACTCAAAAACGCGCCGACTGTTTTTCAGCAATTGATGGCTAGGTTCAAATCTGAAGTTGACGATAGTATTCAAAGCTATATGGATGATATACTTATAGGTAGCACGACTATTGAAGAAGGTATCAATAAATTACGTAAAACGTTCAAAACATTACAACAATTTAATTTAACGTTAAATTTAAAGAAATGTTGTTTTTTGAAAAATGAAATCGATTATTTGGGTCACCGAATAACGCCAAATGGTATTTACCCCGGAACAGCTAAAACAGATGCTGTTGAAAATTTTAAGAAACCGGGTACGGTAAAAGAAGTACGTCAATTCCTTGGGTTATGTAGCTATTTCCGAAAATTCGTAATTTTGCTATTATCGCTAAACCCTTAACACACCTATTAAAAAAAGATAATAAATTTCGGTGGAATAATGAACAAAATGAATCATTCTTAAAATTAAGACATATTTTAATAAATAAACCATTATTAGTTAGCTAATGACGTAAAAGGAGAGCTACGAGCTCGAAACTTTAGCTATTGTTGAATCGTTGCAGAGATTCAAATACTATTTATTGGGAAAATCGTTTAAAGTTGTCACTGATTGCGCATCATTGAAAACTACCATGCAAAA
This sequence comes from Empis stercorea, assembly GCA_949752835.1. Taxonomy (NCBI): domain Eukaryota; kingdom Metazoa; phylum Arthropoda; class Insecta; order Diptera; family Empididae; genus Empis; species Empis stercorea. The sequence goes on from OX457089.1 coordinate 33,272,193, forward strand.
GAAAGAATTAATTCCTAGAATTGCCAGATGGTGGTTAAGGCTGCAAGATTTTGATTTCATCTTACAGCATAGAAGTGGTAGTCGAATGAACCACGTTGATGCATTAAGCAGAATGCCGAATGAAAGTGCGAACGATAACATGGAAACAGCTTCATTACGTATAATGAATGTAGAAATAAATGAAAATGACTGGTTACTTACAATGCAGCTGCAGGACGTTAATTCAAAAGAAATTTTCGAAAAACTTCAAAGTCAAAGGAGGGGGAATTAATTTTTGAATGTACCAAAAAACCATGTGGGGTATCAAATGAAGTGAAGGCCGTTTAATTTTTGAATGTACCAAAAAACCATGTGGGGTATCAAATGAAAGGTCTTGACGAGTACATCTCATTGCACGGTAGTCCGGGTGGCGCCGTGGGTCATGTCGGGCCCAAATCGGGGCAATGTGGGGCTCCATAATACAAAAAATCATGTGGGGTATCAAATAAATGGTCTTGACGAGTATATCTCATTGATTGGTAGCCCGGGGGCCGCCGTGGGTCATGTCAGGCCCAAAACAGGGGCAATGTGGGGTCCATAATACAAAAAAACATGTGGGGTATCAAATGAAAGGTCTTGACCGGCACATCACATTGGGTGGTAGTCCGGGGGCGCCGTGGGTCATGTCGGGCCCAAAACGGGGGCAATGTTGGGCCCTGTAATACAAAAAATCATATGGGGTATCAAATGAAAGGTCTTGAAGAGTAGAACTCAATGGGTGGTAGTCCGGGGATTGCCGTGGGTCAAGTGCGGCCAAAATCAAAAAAATCATTTTGGGTATCAAATGAAATGTCGTGAAGAATAGTCCATAGGTCAAACGGGCCCAAAACCAGTTAACACAAAATTAAAATTTTAAATGTTAACATAACAGAAAATGTAAATTTAACAGAAAATGTAAAATTTAACAGAAAATGTAGAATTTAACAGAAAATGTAAAATTTAACAGAAAAATGTAAAAATTAACAGAAATTGTAAAATTTAATGGCAGGTGTAAATTTAATTTAACAGAAAATGCAAATTTAACAGAAAATGTAAAATTTTTAAAAAAAAGTATAATTTATTGCAAAATACGAAATCTAACAGAAAATGAAAAATTTTACAAAAAATGTATAATTTATTACTTTCCCTTTTATAAATTTACACCTCCAGTATATTTATTACTTTCCCTTTTATGAATTCACATTTTCTGTATGTCGTTAAGTCGGTATCTCCTCACCTGGCCATAACTCTTAAAGGGCTGGACCGATTTAGGTCCAATTTGGAAGTTGAGTTCGTGTCTTCAGATGATTGGTGCCCTATAAATTATGGGCCTTTTTGATCAGGGGGAAGGGGGCACGGAAGGCCGCTTAAATTTTTAAATGTACCAAAAAAAGCATGTGGGGTATCAAATAAAAGGTCTTGCCGAGTACATCTCAATGGTGTAGCTTGGGGGGCGCCGTGGGTCATGTCGGGCCCAAAACGGCGGCATTGTTGGGTACCATTATACAAAAAATCATGTGGGGTATAAAATGAAAGGTTTTGAAGTGTACATCTCAATGTGGAGTATTTCGTGGGGCGCCGTGAGTCATGTAGGGGCTAAAACGTGGGCAATGTGGGGCCCCGTCTTACAAAAATCATGTGGGGTATCAAATGAAAGGTCTCCAACAGTACATCTCAATGGGGAGTTATCCGGAGGGCGCCTTGAGTCATCCCGGGCCCAAAACGGGGTAATGTGGGGCACCAGCATACAAAAAATCATGTGGGGTATCAAATGAAGGTCGTGAAGAGTACATCTTGTTGCTTAGTCCATAGGTCAAACGAGCCCAAAACCAGTTAACGCAAAATTAAAATGTTAAATGTTAAAATTAACAGAAAATGTAGAATTTAACAGAAAATATTAAATTTAACAGAAAAATGTAAATTTAACAGAAAGTTTAAAATTTAACAGAAAAATGTAAAATTTAACAGAAATTGTAAAATTTAATAGCAGATGTAAATTTAACAGAAATTGTTAATTTGACAGGAAATGTAATATATGTATGTACATATAACAAAAAAAGCAAAATTTAAGAGAAGATGTAAATTTAACAGAAAATACAAATTTAACAGAAAATGTAAAATTTTTTAAAAAATGAATAATTTATTGCAATATGAAAATTTTTACAATGTCGGGCCCAAAACGGGGTAATGTGGGGCACCATTATACAAAAAATCATGTGGGTATAAAATGAAAGGTTTTGAAGTGTACATCTCAATGTGGAGTATTTCGTGGGGCGCAGTGAGTCATGTAGGGGCTAAAACGTGGGAAATGTGGTGCCCCATCATACAAAAATCATGTGGGGTATCAAATGAAAGGTCGGGAAGAGTACATCTTGTTGCTTAGTCCATAGGTCAAACGGGCCCAAAACCAGTTAACACAAAATTAAAATTTTAAGTGTTAAAATTAACAGAAGATGTAAATTTAACAGAAAATGTAAAATTTAACAGAAAATGTAGAATTTAACAGAAAATGTAAAATTTAACAGAAAAATGTAAACTTCACAGAAAGTTTAAAATTTAACAGAAAAATGTAAAATTTAACAGAAATTGTAAAATTGAATAGCAGATGTAAATTTAACAGAAATTGTTAATTTGATAGGAAATGTAATATATGTATGTACATATAACAAAAAAAGCGAAATTTAACAGAAGATGTAAATTTAACAGAAAATATAAATTTAACTCTTTAACGTACATGAGAAACGCGGTATTTAAATGGAAATTTTTTTTCGGAAATTTGTTGTTATATTTAACTTATGAAAAATCACATTTAAAAAAAAATATATTTTCATTGGGAAAATGGAAAATTTTGGGGTAGCAATATACATGTCGTTGTACGCCGGAAATCAAATAATAAATTGAAAAATTAATATTTTATTCAATAAAAAAGTTCAAAATAATTCAAATTCAAAGGCACAAAAAAGTAAAATATATTGTTATAAATGTTATAGAAAAATGTAACAAAAAAAGCAAAATTTGAAAATAAAAATCTGCAAAACATGGTGCAATACATAGTGGCACATTGCACATGGTACATGAAATTTTAGATTGTTTGTTGTTTGTTTTTGTACTGCAAAGTCGACAGCGTCTATAATCTTCATTTTGTTGTGGCATGTGTCTGCCAACATCATTTAAACGTATATCGTCGGGGATTCCCCAATCTTTTGTTGATGCCGTATTTTTTTTTCTTTTATATAACGCTCGAACCACAGTTTTTTTTAGTTGTACATTTGGCAACTAACTGATTTGCAAGTGCAATTCGGAAGTTTAAGTTTGAAACTTTCTGAGTTCTTATCATCTTTGCATGAAGTATTTGCGAATTTGTAATAGCAGCATCTAAAACGAAATAAAATATGCCCAGCCACCAACGCTTGCTTCTTCGACCAACACAATAGGTAGCTCGTTTTTGGTCAAATCTGTCAACACCACCCATTCGTTTTGTATACTCTTTTACTATCACTGGACATTTAAGTTCGGCTTTAGTTCCATCCTTCTGCTTTCGTACTGCTGATGATATTTTTTTCGGATGAAAAGCTGTCGAAATTATATTTACCTGTTTCGTGTCCATCCACTGAACATATCCAACGTTATTTTTCACTCTCCATTTGTAGTCTCCTTACTCCTTTTTTCATTTTATTATTTTTAGAAGCAATTTTAGGAAGATCCTTCCTATTTGGACGTACAGTTCCAGTTGAATATATATTTAGTTCGAATAGATTATTCAATAAATGATATGATGAAAAGAAATTATCAAATGCTACGTGCACGTTCTTGTTAGTGATTGCTTTACAAAAAGACTGAACCACTGATGCCCCCAAGCCTCCCTCTGGTAGTTCTTTTGATTTTCCAGTATAGATTTCGTATTGATACAAATAACCCGTTACGGAATCACATCGTGCCCAGACTTTCTATCCCCTTTTAATTTGTTTGAGGGGCATATACTGTTTTAAACTTGATCGACCCTTAAATAAAATCATGCATTCGTCTATACTCTGTGACGAAGAATCAATTGCGACAGCTCCAAATAATTTATTCGTTGCTTCAAGTATCGGGCGAACCTTGTACAATTTATCAAAATTACTTTGATTTCGTTTTGGCATATTGTTGTCATTTAAATGAAAATTCTGTAAAATTTTCTTGAATCTATTTAGTGGCATAACAGATGCAATCGGTTCTACAAAAAATAAGGGATTCGTTGACCAGTACAACTCCAACGCTGGTAATGAATGAACACCCATATAAATTAGTATACCAAGAAAACCAAACATTTCTTCTTTTGTGACAGGTATCCAAGATTTTGAACTCGTTTGTATAGCATAGCGATTAGTTTCAGTAACAATCAAATCCATAATATTGTCGTCGAAAAATTTTGTGAAATAATCCATTGGTTTATTTCTACTTGAGAACCCGAACCGAGCAGCCGGCTTAATTTCAACTAAATGAAAATTTGGAATACTATTTTGCTCCCAACGAACTTTTTTCCATTCTGTTTCTTCACAGTCTGAATTATTTTCATCATCCCGGACATCATCATCTTCACTTTCTTCATTATAAATAATAGAATCTGGTATTTCATTTCTTGGTTCAATATCAGACACATTTTAATTTTGTAATTTCGAATCAGATGAAGTTGATGGCATATTTATGATTTCATTTACAACCTCCGACAGTTCCTGTAAGGGTTCATCCAATTCATCATCAGTCTCGCAATCATCTTCTGAATTTTCAGGGAAATCATATTCAACAAAATATCAAGTATTTCCTTATCACTTAATTTTTTTGAAGCCATTTCTAAATAAAATAAAGTTATGCTAAACCATACAACGGCATCTATATTGCCACTTACCTCATATACTTTACGCACAGTGTCATATATATTGCCACCTATAATATCCTCTACTAAAAATTGTGGCGCGTATAAATAAATTTAATTTCACGTGAAAACTCACATACAATTATGGTTTTGTTTGCTGTTAATTTATTTTTTGTTAGCATGACTTTTAAAAATAAAAAAAGCATAAAAACTAAAAATATTGAAAAAAGTACCTTTTTCGAACTTAAACCATTACTAATTTGCCAAAATAAATAAAATAATATGAATTTCTTATTTTTCTACTAACGTATAGATGTCCCTTATATAAAATATTTCATGCGCAAACATAAAATATATTAACTTAAAATCTTATGACGCATTTTCAGAGGTGGCATCTATATTGTAAAAATGCAGAAAATGTAAATTTTTTAAAAAAATATAATTTATTGCAAAATGCGAAATCTAACAGAAAATGAAAATTTTTACAAAAAATGTAAAATTTATTACTTTCCCTTTTATAAATTTACACCTCCAGTATATTTATTACTTTCCCTTTTATGAATTCACATTTTCTGTATGTCGTTATGTCGGTATCTCCTCACCTGGCCATAACTCTTAAAGGGCTGGACCGATTGAGCTCCAATTTGGAAGTTGAGTTCGTGTCTTCAGATGATTGGTGCCCTATAAATTATGGGCCTTTTTGATCAGGGGGAACGGGGCATGGAGGGCCGCTTAAATTTTTAAATGTACCAAAAAAAGCATGTGGGGTATCAAATAAAAGGTCTTGCCGAGTACATCTCAATGGGGTAGCTCGGGGGGGCACCGTGGGTCATGTCGGGCCCAAAACGGCGGCATTGTTGGGTACCATTATACAAAAAATCATGTGGGGTATAAAATGAAAGGTTTTGAAGTGTACATCTCAATGTGGAGTATTTCGTGGGGCGCCGTGAGTCATGTAGGGGCTAAAACGTGGGAAATGTGGGGCCCCGTCATACAAAAATCATGTGGGGTATCAAATTAAAGGTCTCCAACAGTACATCTCAATGGGGAGTTATCCGGAGGGCGCCTTGAGTCATCTCGGGCCCAAAACGGGATAATGTGGGGCACCAGCATACAAAAAATCATGTGGGGTATCAAATGAAAGGTCGTGAAGAGTACATCTTGTTGCTTAGTCCATAGATCAAACGGGCCCAAAACCAGTTAACACAAAATTAAAATTTTAAATGTTAAAATTAACAGAAAATGTAAATTTAACAGAAAATGTAAAATTTAACAGAAAATGTAGAATTTAAAAGAAAATGTAAAATTTAACAGAAAAATGTAAACTTAACAGAAAGTTTAAAATTTAACAGAAAAATGTAAAATTTAACAGAAATTGTAAAATTTAATAGCAGATGTAAATTTAACAGAAATTGTTAATTTGACAGGAAATGTAATATATGTACATATAACAAAAAATGCAAAATTTAACAGAAGATGTAAATTTAACAGAAAATGCAAATTTAACAGAAAATGTAAAATTTAAAAAAAAAAGTATAATTTATTGCAAAATACGAAATCTAACAGAAAATGATTTTTTTTACAAAAGTTGCCCTTATTAATGTCTTATTGGACCCTTTGTGAAGGGTTTGTTAGTCAAGAGTAAAATATAATTATTCTCTTAAAAGGTTTTTGTAATACTTCTCTTAAATTAGTTGATTATAAGAAATAAGACAAGGTTATTATCTTTTAACTGTTTTCATTGATCCTTAGTTAAGAGTTTCTTTAATAATACTTATCGTAAAATGCTGTAAGAATAACACTGTTATTACTCTCATTATTTCTTTTTATTTTGACAATTCGTCAATTTAGTTTGACTGCAATGCCGGTGATTTTTTGCGATTTCATGAAATTTAATAAACAGTTACTCCTTTGGACGTGTTTGTTCGATGTTTTTAAACGAAAAGTTTATTTTTTAATTAAACGTCAGAATTTACCCATATTCTATTTAATTTTTTTGAAATATTTAATAGCGTATATTAAGTATACAGTAAAAAAAAATTCCTTTCCGGTTTCTTAATGCACACTAGTAATTTGTTGTTATAAGAATTCAAATACTTTTAAAATCAGCAGGTATTTTAAAAGTATTTGAATAAGTCTGATTAGAATATTTTAAAGTTTCAATTAAGGAGGTTTTAAGTCAAATTCATAAATTTGTCTTATTGTACTCTTAATTTATTCTTTTGTCAGAATTTAAAAAAAAAAGTAAAGGGAACTTGGTGTAACAATAGGCCTTTGCACCAGGGGCTGTTCTACATTATGAAGAATATGTAACAAAAATATTTTTTTTATAACTACATAACTATTATTAAATGAAAACATATTATTAAATGAAAACGATATTTTATAATATATAAATATGAATAACACAATATATTATGAATGATCTTATTCTGCAATTTAGAACTCTAGAATTCAGAATTCTGAAATTCAGAAATAGTGTTGTGTTACACCCAAATAACAATAAAAGGCGCAAAATATTCAAAATTCAGAACTCGTTAATGCAGAAATGTAGAATTTATTATATTTTTCAGAATTCAGTATTAATTCAATATAAACAGAACGCAAAATTACATTTTTGAAAGAAAATTGCTTTACATTTGAATGAAATTTTTAATTTATATTTAATTTTAAAATATTCTAAAAAAATAATTATTATATGAATTATGTTCTTTTAATAAAAATAATTTGCTTTTGTTAAATTAGTGTTTGAATTGGATCAACAAGAGAGGCCGTCCCTGTAACTTGTGTCTTACTACATACTTGCAATAATCTTCTTCAAAAATAACAGAAAGCGCCATATTATTTTCCGGCCATCTTATTATATCAGAAATATGATGTTTTAAAAATTAATTATTTCAAATTTTAAAGGATTTTGAAATATAAGCTATGAATTTGCTGAATTTTAAACACAAATATAATATTTTGCTATACTTTTGACAGGTTAGAGCGTATCAGCTAACCAGTCGTATCATTTTCTGATTTATTTAAACACGTTTATTTCTTAGTTTCCAGGCTCATTAAAAATTAAGAGGGTAGTTTTCATTTTCAATTGGAAATTTTTTAATGGCTATGTTATAATCGTACAAATATTACATATTATATAATATAAATTATATACATATATTAATTTTAAAATCTTGTTTTTGATTGAAAATAAAAATGTGATTTCCATTTCTTTTTTGGAAATGGAAATTATATTTTAATATGAATGAAAATATAATTTGGAAAACAATATAAAATTTTTAAAATTAAATGGAAAGCAATATTAAATTTTAACTCCTATAATACACTCGAACAAGAGCACTGGCAGGTGAAGTCTTTTATGCCTTTTAGATAAGGTTCTAATAAAACCGCTAATCTTATAATAGCTTTTATATTACTTACATTATACTTATGTTACCCTTACAGGGCCAAAAAGTTCGCCAGAATGCTAATATGAGTATTTAATAAGATAATATGAACTCTTATATAGTTTTTACTAATAAACAAATTGTTAGTTGGGTTAACTGGTACAATGGTCAACTGACAAACATTTTGTTTAGTACGGTTATAAGATACAAGTATGGTGTCAAGGCCATATTTTCAATGTTTATTAACTTTATTTGTACATTTGAAAAATTATGCAAAATAATAATTGCAATAAAAATTAATTGCGTAACCCTGCTTATTTATATTATTTATCGTACTACGTTATCTTATTTATTTATATTTATTTATATTAAAAACAAAGTTAAAGAATTAAAGTAAAAAAATCATCAAAATCGAAACAACCAAAGTGAAAAAATCATGAAAAGCGAAACATAACATAACCAAATAACCAAAATGAAAAACGAAAGTGAAACAACCAAAATGAAAAAAATATAAAGAAAATTTTTTTGTGAAATAACCAAAATGAAAAAAAAAAACGAAAGTGAAACAACCAAAGTGAAGCAACCAATGTGAAAAAAATTATCAAAAGTGAGATAACAACGAAAGTGAACAAATCCTCAAAACTGAAGCAACCAAAGTGAAAAAATATAAAGAAAATTTTTTTAATTTTTTTTATTTTTTAAAATAACAAATGAATATTACAATATGTATTACAAAAATTATTACAAAATTAATATACAAAAAATTAATCTCGGCGCTCTGTCCTATAGCTTTGGTAGCGTTGATTACTCAGCATGGCACCTTGCTCGCCGTGATCCCCAGATCCTGCCCTGCAATTACAATTATTTGTTCTGAAAAATAAATTTATTATAAATAATCATAATATGTACAAACTTACTCGCTAATAATAGTTGTTCTTAAATCATTCCTAGAATCGTCTAGTTCTGACGACTCTGATGCTGCTGGTATCTCTGTTGTTGTTGTTGATGATGTTGTTGGAGACTGTGCTGTTGGCCTTTTATGGGCCTTCCTTTGGCGGTTTGTTGTGACCGGAATCAATTCATCTTCTGTTGCCATGGATAATTCCGGTTTTTGGAAAGGGACAAAATTGCGAATCTGCACAGCACCCCAAATGTTGTTGTTGGAAACGATCCTTGTGTCCCTGTTATTCGTCAAGAACTCCATTTTAACATCTTTGGTCTCCTGACCGAAAGATGATGAAATTACACATGTAAGAATGTAAAACAGTAAATTCATAAATTTCATCTTGAATTGTTTTTTTGTTAAATTATAAACAATAACTTTGGAATAAACTTTTGAAGTGATTAGAAATAAATTTAAATTTCGAATTTATACCCTATAAATGCTTACCTTTGCAATATATTATTCACAAGTTTTTAAAAAAATATATTTAATTTAATTTATTATATTTATACTGAATATGCAAAAAAAAATCTTTATGTTTAATATATGTATATACATATATAATATTCATAATAATATATATTAATATATTTTAGAAAAATTATATAAAATATCATATTAAAATAATCTTTTTGCTTCAAAAAATAATTCTAGACATATTCAATATTATTTTGTAATACTCAGGAAACACGCGCACAAAATTTTCACACTCAAAAAAGATAAACACGCGCAAAAAAAATGAAATTAAATTGAAGCCGTAATTATAAACTTTTTTTTGCCTGATATTAAAAATATTTTATGAGAAATCAAAATTAAATTACTTCATTTGCAATGACTTAGGATATTTCCAAATTTGTGTAAAAAATATAATACATACTTTTTTTGTATATTTAGAAAATTGTACTAAATATAAAATTCATTATCGTATTTTATTTTTCGGTCAAATTTATTTTTATAACTTATCCTATAAAATAACTTCATATATGAAAACTTTTTATTGCATAATTTTTTCATGTACAAAATAATGTTAATAACCTTTAATAATATGCCCTTGAATTAAAAATCAAGTTTAATTTAATAACATGAGTATCAGTATTATAATTGCATAATTTGAATATGTAAAAAATAATGTTAATAAACTTTGATAAGGAAACATTGAAATATAAAAATCAAGTTTAATTTATTTACAAGTTGTTTTCTATAGACACGTGTTTTTTATTTTTGATAACAAGTTTTGTTTTTATTTTGCAAACAAAACTTTTGTTTACAAAGGCGGAGCTTTAAAAAAGCTGTCAAGCAGTCATGCAATTTTAGTTTTCTTGTTGTTATATCAACCAACATTTCATACATATCTCTTCTCACACATAATGCATCTTCACTATTCTAACTTATTATTTTACTCTAGAATTACGTTTTTGTAATAAAAATACATAATCACATATATAACTAGCAACTCTTTCCGATACACAATTTTTTATACACAAAAGCGTTCATAAGAAAAATATACCGTATTTGTTGTTGCAATTTTACAAAAACAAATACACGCTATTCGACCATGATGCTATATAGTATATACAATATATACAGATATCAAGTTTCTTGTATACATAAAGAAATCAGCAAATATATATACAACAAGTTTTTTTTCCATTAAGTTCATTCTAGTTTTACTTTTCTTGTATACAAATGCATAATACAAAAAATTATTTTATTCATTCACAGAAATCTCATATATACTATGCAAATAATTGTATCTTTTAATTTTAATAATTGTAAGTAATTGTACACAATCATCTTTTCGATTGCATACACAAATTACCACAAATTGCTTTTCACTGTTGTGGCAAAATTTTTTACAATATATGTAATATGTATATATATATACTATATTTTGTGGATGCAAGAAATAATGGTACATAAACCCTATGCATATCCACAAGCTAAATAAAAATATAATCTCGTATATTAAACCTCTTTGCAAAAAAAAAACTAAATAAAAATACCTTAATGCATAGTATCGTTTACAAAACAAAACACAAAAAAAACCAAGGTCATATTATTCATTCACCAAAATCTCATATATAAAACAATACTATGCAAATAATTGTATCTTTTAATTTTAATAATTGTACACAATGATCTTTTCGATCGCATGCACAAAATTACAAAATATCGCCTTTCACTTTTGTAGCTCCATTGCATACTATTTGCATATACACAAAACCATTAATCACTAATTAATCAATGGCGCCTCATTAATGGCACCTATTAACCACACCATTGAACACCATTAACCACACCCTTAAACGCACCAATTAACCGCTCCATTTAACACCATTAACCATACCCATTAACCGCACCCATTAACCACACCATTTAACCTAGTGAAACCTGACACCCATTGACCACACCCAAACTCTTTGGTGATATATGGCCGATTTGGTTCCCTGAACATCGTGGCCCCATAACTACTAATTTCATATTTAAGTTATCCACAACCTAATTCTTTACCACAAATTCTAGAAAACCCAGCCTCTGCGAGTACTAATAATACATGTCCTACTACCTCACAACCTAAACAAACAATAACACCTATTAACAATAGCCAACCGAAATCAGACCTAGATCCATTGATTTGTAATAGCAATAGCGTTAGTAATAATAACAAATATGCTAATTTTGTCCAAGGACAAACAGTGCAACCATCTACTTTTAAAATTGTACCATCAACTTCTTCACAACATGACTTTACAAACTCTTACATAAGCCAACAATCAGAACCACTTCTTGACCCACTTGTACCACCTGTCGTGAAATTAACTAACACATCAGCATCCGATGAAAACCGAGGTCAGTATATACTATCCCGTCTTAGAGACTAAAATACATTTCATAATATCAGACTTTATCTTGCTTACTTACATAAACAAGATAGCACGGTACGTATTGATGGTAAAACAAAAACAAATATTAAAGTTTTAATGCAACAGGACGGCTTTCCTATAGAATATAATACTTTAAAAAATATCTTCGTCCGTTATCACGATTATTTGGGTATAAGTGACCGAGAAGTTACCAAAGATTTAGAAGCTTATCCTTCTCACTTAAATTCTAAAAGAATTATAAATCTGCAAAAATCTAGAAAAGACTTGGACAAGTTCTTTCGTCCCCTCCCATCACAAGAAAGGAAAAAGTCCACATTCTGGTAATGACAATTTAATATAAATGTCTACTAATAATAATAGTATAAATATTAATAATAAACCTTTAATTAATAATATTAATACCTTCCCGTTTTCTAAAACTGTTCACCTAAGTAATAAAACTATTAAAAAACCTATACAACCCATAAGAATCCTTTGGCTGAATGATTCATTTAAAGACGAGGAAATTCTAGATTCGAATTGGACAATTTACAGATGTGATAGGGACTATGCTGCAACTGGCCTCTCTAGAAAAGGCGGTGTCCTTATTGCTGTTCGCAACTGCGTAACTAGTGAAATAGTAAATACCACTTCTTCGCACTTTTTTTAGCATAAAATAGTAAGGTTACACTGTGGTAATAATTATATATATATTTATGCAGTATATATACCCCCGAACTCCGACGAGTCTAAGTATGAAAATATTTGCACGATAGTACGATCGGTTAATAATAATTTAAAAGATAATGATCAGCTATTTATTTTTGGCGATTTCAATCGCCCTAACTTATTTTGTATTCCGGACGCGTGTGATAATAATCTATTACCTATTAACTTCGCCGATGATATTGATTTTAACCTAATCAGCACTTTTGGTAATGACCTTCAGCAGGTGGTTCGCAATCCCAATAGTAAAGGTAAATGGTTAGATTTAATTTTCACTAACAATTATGACTATGCAATGGTTACTCTTGCTACTGACAATGAGAATATTTTCTCTAATTCAATTCATCATTCAGCTATTGTGTTTGAAATTCCCACAGCAGATAAATCTTTTACCAAATCTTACAACAACTCAATTGTATATGATTTTAAAAATGCTTACTTTTATAGCATTAACCATTATCTCTCTTTAATTAACTGGACCAGCACAAGTCTGGATATTGAAAATGCAGCTATTTATTTTCAAAATATCCTTCTAGATATAATTGATAAATATGTACCTAAAATTGTGAAAAACATAAGTTGTATGAACCATGGTTAGACTGCGAACTCAGATTGCTTCGCAATCAAAGGAATAAATTATATAAAAAAATGAAAAGAAGAGAATATATCAGTATGGATCTGAAACACAAATACAACAAATTATGTTCAAATTTTTCAAAACGTTCACGTGAATCATATGACAAATATGTACATAAAATGGGAGAAAATATTATACACGACCCAAAAAAATTTTATGATTTCGTTAATATGAAACGTAAAACTTCAGGGTATCCTGGCTCTATGTGTAGAAATAATTTACAGTCATCGTCTCCAAATGTCATATGCGATATGTTTGCTGATCGTTTCAAGACGTTTTTCACCTCGACACAAACTCTTTTTTTTGATTTTTTTGTTGATAATGAAACCTAGACACAAACTCTATTTCTACAAATTTTTAATTATATCTAAAGTTCAGTATTTTGCTCCAGTGAAATGAAATTTTAACGCGATCTCCAAAAATTAAGATGACGTCATTACGTAACGGTACTTTATGACGTCACGACTCCGAATAATGATGTCATTTTACCCGCAAACGCCATCTCGTGGCCGAAAAATACATTACAAATTTTTAAAAAAATGCATATTTTTGCCATTTTCTCCTTAACGGTAAATTGTAGGATCCCAATTTTTTGTTAAATAATGAAATTCTTTTGTTGATAATGAAATTCCCTATATTCTGAAAAAAAAACTTTTAATTTTTTTTTTAAGCAGTCGTCTAAAACTACAAATTACTAGATATAGAGGTGTAGTGAGTATTTTACCGTTATTATCTTAACGGTAAGCATTAATTTGATTTTTTTATTTAGTGTAATAGAGCAAAGCTTTAGAATTTTTTTTAAATCAACTTGTTCTAACAAAAGTCTTTTTTAAAAATTTGTAATGTATTTTTCGGCCACGAGATGGCGTTTGCGGGTAAAATGACATCATTATTCGGAGTCCTGATGTCATAAAGTACCGTTATGTAATGACGCCATCTTAAAAGCTCGGGCCCGTTATTCGGAAGTACAGACAAAAACAATATAAAAGTATATAAATTTTTATATTTCAAAACCTTAACCTATCCCAATATCTAACCTAGTTTTAATTTTTCCCTCTTTTTTTAATTTAATTCAAAGTATATAATAAATAATTTTTTTTGGTTACAAATATATTGATATTAAATAATATAACATAAAAATTTTCGTTGCACAAAAATTTTATTTCTCTAAGTATAAATTGCAAATTGTGCGTTTTTATCAATTTGTAATTTATAAGTTCATATTAAAGTTTTCTTAGCGTGAAATATAATACATAGAAGTGCATTTATATAAAGTAAATTCAAATAAAAAATAGGGTAACAAAACCAATTACGGAGTAAAGTTTTAAGTTGCTTTAATTTGACACAAAACTGTGTAAAGAAAGTGCAGAATAAAATTTTGCAATAAGTTGACACAGGGCTGTGTAAAAACAAAGAAACTTAATAAAAAATTTTAATATAAGTGTTAAAATTTTAATAAAATTTGCTTTAACTAACCAACAAGATTTTTCGTTACCCTATATTTGCATTTTGTGATGCATATATACATACATATATACATATATACATATATATAAAATGATATATATATACATATTTTCAAAATACGTTTGAACATTTTTATATAAAATACTTTTGTCAACTTTTAATTGATATTAATATTAATATTTTAAATGACGTTTCATTAGAACAAAGCACGTTTTTTTTTGTAAAAGCATTCGGATTAAACAAATTTTCTATTAAGAAAATATTTTTATTTAATTATTTGGGAATGAATAATTTTTTTACATAATTTTAGTAGTTAGGAAACTTATTTTTTTTTAATAAACATTTTGGTCGTAAAATTTTTATTATTATTGCATATTTTTAAGGAATGAAAAAATAAAATAAAATAAAAATGAGTATTTTATTTTAAATTTTTTAGAATGATTTTCGTTAAATAAAATAAAGTTTAACTGAATAAATAAATGAAATTAAATAAAAATAATTTTTAGAGAAAAAAAAAGAAATAAATTTTTTTTCGACCCCTAAAATAATATTTTATTAAAAATATGACCCCTAAATCGTAATATAAAAAAGCATATATACATTATTATTGTTGTTGTTGTATATTTTTTTTATAAACTAATGTCACAAAATTCAAAACCCCCAATGTTGGCGCAATCTATATTAAAATTTTCGAAGCGAATTTCAACTTTTTCGTTTTTAAATTCAAGTCCGGAATTTGAAAATTCGGATGAAAAAACGAAAATAAACATCGAAAATATAGAAGAAGAACCAAATTTAGAATTTTTAAATAAAAACAATTTTGCTGATTTTTTAGACCAAGTGCAAGGAGATAGAGTATCGGAAAATAGGAAAAGTTTTAGAACATTAAGATCCGGGGTAAAATATAATAGAATTGGTCCAATAGGAAGACCTAGAAAACAATGAAAAATAAAGTGATAATTACTAAAACGGAGAGAAGAAGTTTGAATATAAAAAAATCAAACGAAATGAATCAAATAAATAACCCCCATTTATTTTAGTAACAGAACGATGAATAGGCCAGGACCATCAGGGTTAAATTCGACCCCTATTCCGCCTCTACCACCACGTTAATTACCTGAGCAACAGGAATACAACGCGGAAAACTGTACTAATGACAACTCATATCATTTGGAACCAACACTGTTACCAGTTGAAAAAATAATAAAAACATTTTTGGTACAAGTTCCAACATTTTCCGGTGTATGGTGGGACATTGAAAACGAACTGAACAATTTTCTAGAGTTGGCTCACCAAGCATACGAATTGACTAGAGATGAACAAAAGAGAATACTATTGAAAATTTTAATTACCAATAAACTGCCAGGTGCGGCCAACCCACTTTTTAGATATGCCAGCGTTTTTTTTAAATTTTACCCCATACAAAGATATTTTAAGAAATCGATTCATTGAAAGCAAAGATATGGCAACATTAGCATCGGAAATGTACCAACATGAAAACGAAACAGTAGAACTTTTTGGTGAACGGATATCAGAAAAATTGGCAGCTTATCGAAACAGAGTGAATGAAAGATATCTGCGATCAGCAGATTTGAAACAGTATTTAATATTCAAAAATCCTGATAATTTACGAGTCTCAATAGGAGCAGCTCGACAATATCTAAATGAAACTCGCAATTCAGGAGGCATTGGAAGTTCGAATACATCAAATAACAGTCAAGCAGTCCTAGGAGATCAAATGCTGACTTTAATAACAACAATGATGAAAAAATTGGACGGAAATGGGCCAAATAAAAATTTTGACAATAATATAATATTTTGAAGATAATTAAAGAAAGAAAAAGTTATGCTTTCTATGCAAACAGGTTGCATTGTTGAAAGCAACAAAAAAAACATTTACAATGAATTTAAGTAATTAAGGGGTACACAAAATTAGGAACTACAAAAAAGTAAGAAATAAAACAGAGGAAAAGAGGGAGAAAGAAAAGGTAAAAAATGAAATTAAGTTTCAGCAATACAAAACGCAGTACAAAACGCAAGAAGAAAAAAATGACTAGCACATTAAATTATAAGCCGAATTAGATTTTTAATTTCATCGTGGTTATGTTCAAATAGCCAAGATTTGATATTTTTAAGAAGCCTGAAGCTGTAATTAAAATTCACAATGTCAATTGGTAACAAGTTATAAAGCCGTGGCGCGATTACCATATAAGAGCTCAGGAAATGTTGAACATGATGTGGAGGTACAATAGCTAATCTTCTATAATTAATTCTAAGGTTATATATATCAGAGTATCTAAACTGCATACAGTCAATTCCACGAAAATATTCCTTTAGAACTCTAAAATAAAATAGATGCTTTAATTGTAGAATCTTCAAAGATTTAAATAAATTAAAAGATGAAACTCTAATATTTTTTTTAAGAATTATTCTTACGATACATTTTTGTTGTGTAATAAGAGGTTGTAACAAATTATTATGAGTACCACCCCAATTAATAATTCCATATTGGAGTTTCGAATTAAAAAGACCATAGTAAATCATAGTTAGTAATTTGGGTGAGCAAAAGTCTTTGAGATGATAAAATTGCCTAATTACGGAGTAAAAATATTTTTTTAGAATTGAAGTATGCTCAGACCACTTAAATTTAAAGTCTATTGTAACACCCAAATACTTGAAAGACTAAACCGGATCTATTATAAAACAGCCAGAAGCACATACATTAGATTCCTCAAAATTATGACACGTATGATCATAATTATTATTTATATTAAATTTACTACAATTTGCACAATGGTAAACTAAATTATCAACTAAAGGTACTGAACCAGTAAGACTGAAAAACATTACTTTAGTTTTTTCACTCAATAAAACTTTATGAGCACAAAACCAATGTCTTAGCAGTTCTAAATCAAAATTAATGTCACAAACAATACCAAAGACTGAATCAGCAGTATAAGAACAAGCAACATCATCAGCAAACGCAGTTAACTTACCCTTAAATTTTTGCAAAAAAATAGAATTGAAAAAAATTAAAAATTAAATAGGACCTAGATCCTTGAGGAACTCCTAAGATCCTTGAGGAACTCCTAAGCAAATGTTTTTTAAATCACTATGAATTCCATTAATTCTTACAAATTGCTTCATACCAGTAAGATACGAAGAGAATAAATTAAAGAAATTGCCACGAAAACCCGCCATATGTAATTTGTTTAATAAGATGTCATGATTTACTGAATCAAAAGCTTTTTTAATATCAATAAAAAGTGCCGCATTTTTAAGTTTCTTATTTAAACCTACATAAATTTCAGAACAGAATTTTAAAAGCGCATCTTCAGTTGATTTACCATTACGAAAGCCATATTGTAAATTACTAAAAAAGTTAGATTTATCTAAAAAGCAAAGCATTCTTGATTTAATGGCTTTTTCAAATATTTTCGAAAAAACACTTAACATAGAAATAGGACGATAATTATCTATAATGCTTCTGTCACCTTTTTTAAAAAGCGGTATTACCTCAGCTACTTTCATAGAATCAGGAAAAATACCTTCAGCAACACAACGATTTAAAATTACTGTAAGTATATCAACAACATTGAGAGCAATTTTTTTTAGAACAATATTCGAGATACCAAAATTAGCTTTCGAATTAGAATTATCAAGCTGCATAATTAATCTAAAAAGTTCCAGTGAAGTGATCGGTTCAAAAAAAAAAAGCTTTGTTGGTGATAGACGTCATTAACTAAGTCATAATTATTTTCATTATTAATAGAACTAAATTCATTAGAAAAAATACTAGTATCAGTAAATTTATTATTAAATAGATTAGCCATTTCTTGATTATCATTTGATTCAATACCATCAACAACTATACTTTTAATAGTTTCACCTTTAGATTCCTTTCGGTTTAATATATTATTAACAATTCCCCATTCTTTTTTTGCGTTACCCTTAACTGTAGCAAATTTTTGGATATAAAATTGTTCTTTTGTATTTTTAATATCAATCCTAAGTTCTTTGCAAAAATTCCTGTAATTATTTTTTAAAACCATGTTGTAGGGATTCATAACACATTTTTTACCTAATTTACGTTTAACTTCAATTTTCTTTAGTAAATTAGATGTCATCCAAGGCTTAAGAGGCTGTAATTTACACTTAAATTTAGTCTTTTTTTCAGTACATTCAGTTATATGTAATAATAACACATTTATAACTTTATCAAAAGCCCGAGAAGCATTATTTTCACTATAAATATTCATTCCAATATTCGAATCTTAACCTAGAATTTAGTTCTTCAAAGTTAATGACAGATGAATCAAATTTTGAGTAATTAATGTTTGTATTACTTTTTTTTACACCAAGATTACTCAACACTAAATAAGACATGACATGGTCAGAAATACCATGATCATAAGTAGAGCTATGCAAATTGCAGTTGATAGATGCGCTGAGCCTGACAAATATGTGATCAATACAAGAATAAGACACATTAGAAATCCGCGTTGGAGAATTAATACAAGATTCAAAACCATAAGATGAGAATAAGCTTAAATAAGCATCAGTATCATAAGAATCACATAAAATATCTAAATTAATATCACCCAAAACTATGAAATTACGGGAATTAACCGTATGCAAATATTTTGATAATTCATCCAGAAAAACCTTATTGTTAAATTTATGAAACCTATATAGACAAAGAAACGCAAACTCCACATTTTGAATTATACAATTAATTCTTAGTGCATCTGCACTAATGAAATTAACATTCAACATTTCACAATGAATATCCATTTTAACAAAAACCAGCACACCACCAGCAGCGTAAACATTGTTACATGACGCATACAACTTATAATCAGGAATATTATAAAAAGAAACTTCACAATCAAAAATCCAAGTTTCGGTTAAAAATATCAAATCTGGCTTATTTGGTAACGAATTAACATAAAGTAGGAACGAGTCAAAATTCTTTCGCATGCTACGAATGTTTTGATTGATTATAGAAATATTATTAAAATAATTTGGGTTATGAAAAACACTATTACAATATTCACTATCAGATATACACAAAGGAATACAGTTAAAATTATCTGATAAATCTAAATTATCAGAATTTATCATTAAAACAAATTAGACTTAAAAGTATTGAATTTACGGCAGATTATTAAGATTGTCGATCGATCTAATTTTCACAGCTGAATCATTATCCTTTTTCCTCAAGTAAATGTTATCATTTTCAACCCATAAATATTTATATTTTCTTTGACGTTTGGCTTTTCTAGCTTCAACAAGAAGTTTTCTAGTCTCATCAGAGTAGCAAGCATTAATGTAGATTTTATTATCTTCAGCACAATTACTGAATATTTGAGTATTTAATTTACGAAGGCAACCAAATTTACTTTTCATAACAAGTTTCTTTGTGTGTAAAGAAACAAATTTTAGGCAAATAATTTGTGTGAAGCTATTGTTTGCAGTCGAATTATTAGAAATGTTACTAGACTCTGGTGGAATTGACTGTTTATGAATTTTCCGTAAAAAACAATCATCTATTTCCTCTTTCTTTATATTTAAATTAAGGCCAGAAGAGAATACGTTAAGACAGTCCAAACAATTCGCATCATTGACATTTGGGATACCAACAATTTGAATGCATTTTTCTCTGCGTTTATTTTGAATAAAATTTAACTTACTCTGCAGAACTTCAATTTGTTGTTGCATTTTAATTTTATCATCTGTTAAAGACGATATGAGAGATGGCATTCTCATTAAATTTCTGCAACCGTATTATTTCTAGATGAAAAAAATTTTTGCAGTCCACACATTGAACGTTGGGATCCTCTCTCTTTACTTTATCATTGCAAATACAGTTCGGCATTATTATTATTAAATTAGATTAAAATTTAAATAAAACAATCCCGAAATTTTAAATCAACCGCAATTAATAAAATTTTTTGAAGAAAAAAAAGAACTATTATAAATAAATTTAACTTTTCGGATTAATTTTCTGATTGTTCAGCGTTAAAATAAAAATAGTGTTGAACAATATCTTAATAGATCTTAATAGATGTTTACCCCAAAACAACTAAAAGATGATTTTTTTTGAAAAAATCATCTTTTAGTTGTTTTATAACTTTAGGAACAACCAACAACATAATAACAACGTACCTAAAAATATGTACCTAAATTGTGAAAAAACATAAGTTGTATGAACCATGGTTAAACTGCGAACTCAGATCGCTTCGCAATCAAAGGAATAAATTACATAAAAAAATGAAAAGAAGAGAATATATCAGTATGGATCTGAAACACAAATACAACAAATTATGTTCAGATTTTTCAAAACGTTGACAAATATGTACATAAAATGGGAGAAAATATTATACACGACCCAAAAAAATTTTATGATTTCGTTAATATGAAACGTAAAACTTCAGGGTATCCTGGCTCTATGTGTAGAAATAATTTACAGTCATCGTCTCCAAATGTCATATGCGATATGTTTGTTGATCGTTTTCAAGACGTTTTTCACCTAGACACAAACTCTTTTTTTTGATTTTTTTGTTGATAATGAGACCTAGACACAAACTCTATTTCTACACATTTTTAATTATATCTAAAGTTCAGTATTGTGCTCCAGTGAAATGAAATTTTAACGCGATCTCCAAAGCTCTACAAACTCTCCAGTGAAATAGCCGTGAAAAAGTTGTGAAAAATATTTTGTAAATAAAATTTGGCATTTTAATATTTTGACATTTCAAGACCGTTGAAAGGTCAGTAATTTTATATACTGACCTTTCAACGTCAGCTATTCAAATTTTTGATCAAAGGAATAAAAAAAAAACTAGCAAATGTCAAAATTTCATCGTGAAATAATGTTGTGAACATTATTTCACATGAAAAATAATCAGGAGACTTTTGCGCGCCATCTGTTGATAAGCACAAAATTCATTATTTTTTACGATTTTTTCACAATTTTTTCACGCGAGCTCAGTACTACTTGAGCGAAATCAGGAGCAAAATTTTTCATTTCTGATTTCACTATGTCAAATTTGTATGAAAATTTCATTTCACTCGAGCACAATACTGAACTTAAAGGAAAAATCCTTTTTGGTAAAAAATAAAAAAATATTATATATAAATTCCAAAATGATCAAGTAAAAAAATATATATAAGTTAAGGGTTCTACCAACCCTCAACAACATTACAACCTAAAAACCATATAAAATATTTTTCATTATAAAATAGAATAACATTTTAAAATATCAAATATTGTACTTACCAGATTTTCTCATTAGATTAAATTATTTTAACGGAAATCAGTTTTGATTTCACAAGAATTATTTTTCATTTTTAAAATAATAAATATTTAAAATAATCATTGTAAAAAATAATTCAAGTAAAATTTTGCTAACACAACATTTATATTGAAGCCTGTGTTAGAAATAAATATATAAGAAACATGATCCCTTTTAATAAGAATTAAAATATTTTAATTCGGATAAAAAAAGAATTCAGATAAGAATTCTAATTCAAATATAAAAATTCTCACACAGCATTTTTTATTACAAGCTTGTGTAAAAGAAGGAATCATGATTCTTTTATAAAAATCTAAAAAAGGGCAGTTTAGGAATAAAACTCAAATAGTTCGGTCGAAAGATTATTTTGTTAAAGTTAAACTTAAAAAGTAAATTTAAATTTTCTTTAATAATAAAAATTATTATTTGTAACAGTAAAATTTAAATACTTATTTTTTTTTTGTTTATTAAAAAATTAATTTTCCCGAAATTGGTAAAATTAATGTTACGTTTGGAAAGACACGTAACTTTAAATTTATCGAAATTGGTGGAATTATTGTTACGTTTGGCACGACACGTAACTGGCGCAGTCGATAAACTACCTACAAAATAAATTTATAATAAAAATAAATTAATAAATAATTTGTTATAAATAAAAAGAAATAAAAAGAAAATTCAAAATAATTTTGAAATTGAACATTTATAAAAAAAAAAAAAAAAAAAAAAAATTTTTTTTTTCGAGTGTAACAAGTCACAAAAATCAACTGTTGCTAGTGAGACTGCTAGTAACCACTCGAATATAAAATTTAATAAAATTAATAATAACAAAAAGTGAAAATTTAAATCATCAAAGAATGACATCAATATTGAGAATCATCATATTAGGGTGAGTCAAAAAGTTATGTTTATTTTTAATCAGTTTATGTAAGAAATTCCTATCTTTAAATTCCAATGCCTATTGATAAAAACAAATTCTCGAATATTTTGAACCAGTATAGTAAAAATAAGAAATCGCGAGAGACTTTCGAAAATTTAGATAACTGTGATTTAGAATTCGAGCAAAAATTAAGTGAATTAAAAAATAAGGAAATTGAAACTCAAGCTGATTTACTTCAATTAAACAAAATGAATTTAAATTTTCCAACAAACAAATTGTTAGCACAACAATTAAATACCGGTCATAGTGATCAAACCCCTATTTTACCAAGCCAATCTAGTGTAAACCATAATTTACAAAGCGATAACAATGTAAATGTTAATCAGGCTATAAATAATCTAAGGATTCCTGACGCGATAAAAGATTTACCTAACTTCGATGGTAACCCAAGACTTTTATTTGATTTTATAGAAAATGTTGAAGAAATATTAGTAACATTAAATGTAATCTCGGGAACTCCTCACGCTAGAATAATATTAAGGGCAATCAGAAATAAAATAGTTGGGGAAGCTAATGAAGTACTAAATATGTATGGCACAAATCTAGTATGGGATAGTATAAAAGAAAATTTAATTACTCATTATTCTGATAAACGGAATGAGACTAGCCTTATTAGAGATATTCATTTATTAAAGCAAGGAAATAACACTGTTGAAATATTTTATTCAAGAGTGATAGAAATCCTCGCAACTATGAATAATAATATTAAGATCAATGAAGTAGATGAAAATGTTATTATGTCAAAATGTAGTCTTTATAAAGAAATGAGTACTAATATATTTTTATCTGGTCTTAATGAACCATTAGGGTCAATAATTAGAGCCATGAGACCAAATTCATTGACTCAAGCGTTCAAGTTCTGCCTAGAAGAACAAAATAATAAATATTATAAATCAAATTTTAATAAATATTCTAACAACAATATATCAGTTGTAAGGAATAAAAATTATCTAATGAGATCAATTGCAAATAATTCAAGTTTTAATACAAATCATTCAAATTTTAATGCAAATCATTCAAATTTTATTGCAAATACTTCAAATTTTAATACAAAAAATTTAAATAATATTCCAAATAAGCCTCAATTCCAAAAACCAACTTCAGGTATTAATAGAGCTGTACCAATGGATACATCTAGCGGATATACAACTCGAAAATCCACAAATTTCAATAGCAATCAAAGTAGAAAAAACTTTTCTAATAATAATAATAGTAATTCTAGAAAGGTAAATCCCACTTTTTATGCCGAAGAATTATTTAATATCGAACAGGATCAAGTCGATAAACCTGTTGAAAAATATACTGGCACTAAAAAGAAAAAGAAAAATTTTCGGGAAAAAGCCTCGGAATAACTTGTGTCGAATTGAATAATTTTTCAAATAATCACCTACCTTATATTATCGTAAAATCAATTATAGGAAAACCTCTAAAATTTTTAGTAGATACAGGCAGTAATAGGTCATTTATAAATCCTGGTATAATAAATCCTGAAAAAGAAAAAAATATTAAAACTATTGAAATTAAAAGCTTAAATAATAAGCAACAAACTAATAAATTAATTACCTTAGACGGATTGTCAGAACTTAATACTAAATTAAAATTAAACTTCCTGGTATTCAAATTCCATGATTATTTTGACGGTCTCCTGGGTCTGGAAATATTGAAAAAACTAAAAATAAATATAAATCTTAAAGATTCACAATTAGAATCAAAAAATGTTAAAATCAAATTACACTTTGAACCAAACTTTTCGGTAAAATATATTATTCCGTCAAAAAGTAAATTCATTGCTAAATTACCAGTTAGTATTGAAAACGGAGATATAGTAGTAGAAAAAATAAAAGTAAATAAAAACTTAGAAATTTTGGATGGTATAGCAAAAGCCGACAAATGGTATTCGTTATTAGAAGTTGTAAATTATTCTGATAATGACCAAGAGCTTACTATGAATCATCCAATTCAAGTAAAAAACGTAGACAGTGAAGAATTTTGTGAAATTCATAATTAT
Organism: Empis stercorea; assembly: GCA_949752835.1. Taxonomy (NCBI): domain Eukaryota; kingdom Metazoa; phylum Arthropoda; class Insecta; order Diptera; family Empididae; genus Empis; species Empis stercorea. Next base: position 33,297,335 of record OX457089.1, read on the forward strand.
AATTTCTGTTCAAATAATGAACAAAATTTCAATAAAAGTATTCCGAATTCATTAAGAACGAATCATCTTAATAAAGAAGAAAAATCAAAAATTTTCAAAATATTTAAAAATTATAAAGATATCTTTTATCAAGATGGTAAAAAATTAAGTTTTTCAAATGTTATTAAACATAGAATTAAAACTAAAGATGATAGTCCTATTTATACTAAATCCTATAGGTATCCTGAAATTCACAAAAATGAAGTGAAAAAACAAATTCAGGAATACTTGGATCAGGGCATCATACGTCATAGTTTTACTCCATGGTCTTCTCCTATCTGGATCGTACCTAAAAAATTGGACGCCAGTGGAAACCAGAAATGGCGACTCGTCACTGACTATAGAAAGTTAAACGAGAAAACTATTGACGACAAATATCCAATGCCTAATATTAACGAAATATTAGACAAACTTGGTAAAAGTATGTATTATTCAACACTTGATTTAGCTTCGGGCTTTAACCAAATTGAAGTCCATCCTAATGATATCGAAAAAACAGCGTTCACTGTAGATCATGGTCATTATGAGTTCATGCGCATGCCTTTTGGCTTAAAAAACGCACCATCTACCTTTCAAAGAGTAATGGATAACGTTTTAAAAGAACTTATTGGTGATATCTGTCTAGTTTACATGGATGATATAATTATATTTTCGACTTCATTAGAACAACATTTGTTGCATTTAGGTAAAATTTTTGAAAGACTTAGATCTGCAAATTTAAAGTTGAATTTGGATAAATCCGAATTCCTTCGTAAAGAAGTTTCCTTTCTGGGTCATGTCATTACACCAGAAGGAGTAAAACCAAATCCAGACAAAATTTCAGCTGTAAAAAATTTTCCGATTCCAAAAACTCCAAAACAAATCAAATCGTTTCTAGGACTTCTTGGGTATTATAGAAAATTTGTCAAAGATTTTGCCAAAGTGACAAAACCTATGACAGAATGTCTTAGAAAAGGAAATAAAATAATATTAAATGATAATTACATACGTTGTTTTGAAAATTGCAAAACTTTGTTATGTAATGAACCAATTTTACAGTATCCAGACTTCTCAAAACCGTTTGTTGTTACAACGGATGCGAGTAATGTTGCTCTGGGAGCCATTTTATCACAAGGTCCTATAGGAAGCGATAAACCGATTTGTTTTGCTAGTAGAACACTTTCAAAGTCAGAACAAAATTATAGTACTACTGAAAAGGAATTACTTGCAATTGTTTATGCAACTAAGTATTTTAGACCTTATATTTTTGGAAGAAAATTCCAGATCGTAACAGATCATAGACCATTAACATGGTTATTTTCTTTAAAAGAACCTAGTTCTAAACTAGTCCGTTGGCGACTTAGGTTAGAAGAATTTAATTATGATGTTGTATATAAAAAAGGCACTCTGAATACAAATGCAGATGCACTTTCAAGAGCTGCAATCAATATTACTGAAAATTTCGATAATTGTTCATTAGAAACAATACATTCAGCACGAGAAAATTACGAAGAAGGTATATATATTTCAGAAAGACCTTTAAACGAATTTTCGCGTCAATTGATTATCGAAAAAAGTAATAATATTAATAAATCTCAACCTAAATTAAAAATTGTTTTTAAAACAAAAAAAATATTCACTTTTAAAATTAATAGTGATATTGTAGAAGATGAAATCTTCGAAATTATAAGAGATTATACTCAAACTAAGAAAATCACTGCAATATTCACTACAGATGATATTTTTAGAAAAATTCAAGACGTTTACTCCAAATATTTCGTAAACGCAAAAATTAAATTAATTAGATGTGTCGATAATTTAGACAATATATCTGAAAGAGATCAACAAGAAGAGTTGATTCATGATTATCACACAAAATCTAATCATAGGGGAGTAAATGAAACATTTATGAAACTTAAACGAAAATATTATTTCCCCAGAATGAAAAATTTAATTTTAAAAATCCTAAATAATTGTGAAGTTTGTACGAGTTGTAAATATGATAGGTTAACTAGGCCATTAAAATTCGAAATAAGTGAAAGTCCGAAACAACCTTTAGATATACTTCATGTTGACATATATGCAGTCAATAAAGAAAAAATTCTAACAATTCTGGACAAATTTACAAGATTTGCAGCAGCCTATATATTAAATAATAGGAATAGTGCTAATCTTATCGAAGTTTTCAAACATTATTTCTCACATCATGGTACTCCTAAGAAAATTATTTCTGATAATGGGTTAGAGTTCAAATCATCTCTTTTCACAGATTTCCTAAAATTATATAATATACAACAACATTTTTCTTGTGCGAAAAATTCTACCGGGAATTCACCTGTAGAACGTTTTCACTCTACTTTCACAGAAATCATTAAGATTATATTTAATAAAAATAAAACAAAACCAATGTCTGAAATTATTAATGAATCCCTAATTACATATAACAATTCTATACATTCTAGTATAAAAATGACGCCATTTGAAGCTATTACAGGTCATTATTACAAAAATAATCCATTTCCAAATTCGGAAAATAGTAAACATGAATATTTAAATGAACATGTAAAAAATTACGATTTATTAAAAAATATTATCTATAATAATAACGAAAAAATTAAAAATGCGACTATTCAAAAACGTAATGAAAATAGGGTAAATCCTACAAAAATACCTGAGGGAAAAATTGTATATGAAAAAGATAAAAATAGGAATAAATTATTTAAAAAATTCTTACCTTATAAAAACTTAAAAGATGAAAAAATTAAAATTTTTAGTAAAGATAGGGCAATTCATAAACAAAATATTAAAAAATATCGTACATTTCAGGACCCTCCACCCGGTTCTTTGTCAATGGATGAAAATTCAGCCGATTAGTAATAGTGAAGGTCTAATCGCAATAGAAAATGGTCCAGCTAGAATTTATGATGGTTATAATAAAATAATGCATATAATTAATATAACAAGTTATGAAGAAAACATTAGCCTCATAAAAAATAACATTGATAGAATAAATTTAAACTTGAAAGAAAATAAGCATATGAAACTTACTCTTATAAATAAATTTAACAAACTTGTCTCAATATTATCGGTCATTAAACCAAAAATTAGATCAAAAAGAGGCGCGATTAATCTCTTAGGCTCTGTTATTAAAGCAATTACAGGAAACCTAGCTGATCAAGACTTGGTAAAAATTAATGATCATTTCGAAAAATTAAAAACAAATCAAATTAATATAAATAATCAAAATAACAATCAAATTAAGTTAAATGAAAAAATGATTCAAAGGTTTAAAAATATTACAGATCATATTAATGATCAACAAATGTTAATAGAAAATCATATTAATAAGTTTGAGAAAAAAGTTGATAATGAAGTACGTCAGCTTGGGCATAGTATTGTATTAGAACAATATTTTTTTCAAATTATATTTGATATCGATTTCTTACAAAATCATTTAATGGAAATCACAGAAGCTATGACATTTGCTAAATTAAATATATTATCTAAACATATTCTTAGCTCAGAAGAACTAGAATATGTTCATAAAATTTTCAAAGAGAGCAAAATAAATTTAAAGTCTGAAGAAAATATTTATGAACTTCTTGGACTTCATGTTTTATATATTGATAATAATATTGTTTTTATTATCACGGTTCCAAAATTTATTCCTGAAAGTTTTATATATCATAAAATTATTAAAATTCCTATAAATAATACCTTACTAATTAGCAATCCATTTTCTTACATATTGCTGAGTGAACATGAACATCAATTTTTTGACGAGCCTTGTACAAAAATCAACGAAAAATATTTTTGTAAAATTTGGAATTTGCAAAATAACGTTCATGAAAAATGCATCACCAAAATGATAATGCATCAAAAAGCTAAATGTAATTTAATAGAAATTGATGAGCAAAATTACATTAAACAGCTGGAAAATGGTAATCTATTAATTGTTGGCGAAAATGAAATCAAACTTAAAACAGATTGTTCGGAAAAAGAAATAAATATAAAAATGGCATTGATTAAATTTGCAAATTGCTTCATTTAAATCAACCATATAAAATATATGAACAACGAGATATCATTTTGGGACAACACAAGAATTTTGTCAGCAACACTTGATGATGTTGTAGTACAAAATGTTACAAAAAATTTAACATTGAAAAAATTGGAAAACATTTCGCTGGAAAATATAGAACAAATAAACATGGTTCAAAGCAACAATCAAATAATGACGTATACCGTATCAAGTACAACAGTCATCATTGCAATCACAATCATCGTAATCATTATATTTTTAGCGAGAAAATATAAAAATAAAAATCATAATCAGTACCCACAACAAATTGTAATTCATCAACCAGAAACCAACGCCGTAGTGAAATCACCATCCAACGCATCTCTTTGGCCGTCGATTTCATCTAAGGGGGGAGAAGTTAAGGGTTCTACCAACCCTCAACAACATTACAACCTAAAAACCATATAAAATATTTTTCATTATAAAATAGAATAACATTTTAAAATATCAAATATTGTACTTACCAGATTTTCTCATTAGATTAAATTATTTTAACGGAAATCAGTTTTGATTTCACAAGAATTATTTTTCATTTTTAAAATAATAAATATTTAAAATAATCATTGTAAAAAATAATTCAAGTAAAATTTTGCTAACACAACATTTATATTGAAGCCTGTGTTAGAAATAAATATATAAGAAACATGATCCCTTTTAATAAGAATTAAAATATTTTAATTCGGATAAAAAAAGAATTCAGATAAGAATTCTAATTCAAATATAAAAATTCTCACACAGCATTTTTTATTACAAGCTTGTGTAAAAGAAGGAATCATGATTCTTTTATAAAAATCTAAAAAAGGGCAGTTTAGGAATAAAACTCAAATAGTTCGGTCGAAAGATTATTTTGTTAAAGTTAAACTTAAAAAGTAAATTTAAATTTTCTTTAATAATAAAAATTATTATTTGTAACAGTAAAATTTAAATACTTATTTTTTTTTTTGTTTATTAAAAAATTAATTTTCCCGAAATTGGTAAAATTAATGTTACGTTTGGAACGACACGTAACTTTAAATTTATCGAAATTGGTGGAATTATTGTTACGTTTGGCACGACACGTAACTTATACAATAAATTCATATACAAATATGTACATAAAAAAACAAGGGGATACTTCCGAATAAAGGGGCCCGAGCTTTTAAGATGACGTTATTACGTAACGGTACTTTATGACGTCAGGACTCCGAATAATGATGTCATTTTACCCGCAAACGCCATCTCGTGGCCGAAAAATACATTACAAATTTTTAAAAAAATGCATATTTTTGCCATTTTCTCCTTAACGGTAAATTTTAGGATCCCAATTTTTTGTTAAATTGTAAATATTGAAATTCCCTATATTCTGAAAAAAAAACTTTTAATTTTTTTTTTAAGCAGTCGTCTAAAACTACAAATTACTAGATATAGAGGTGTAGTGAGTATTTTGCCGTTATTATCTTAACGGTAAGCATTAAATGGATTTTTTATTTAGTGTAATAGAGCAAAGCTTTAGAATTTTTTTTAAATCAACTTGTTCTAACAAAAGTCTTTTTTAAAAATTTGTAATGTATTTTTCGGCCACGAGATGGTGTTTGCGGGTAAAATGACATCATTATTCGGAGTCCTGATCTCATAAAGTACCGTTATATAATGACGCCATCTTAAAACCTCGGGCCCGTTATTCGGAAGTACAGACAAAAACAATATAAAAGTATATAAATTTTTATATTTCAAAACCTTAACCTATCCCAATATCTAACCTAGTTTTATTTTTTTCCTCTTTTTTTAATTTAATTCAAAGTATATAATAAATAATTTTTTTTGGTTACAGATACATTGATATTAAATAATATAACATAAAAATTTTCGTTGCACAAAAATTTTATTTCTCTAAGTATAAATTGCAAATTGTGCGAGTTACGTGTCGTGCCAAACGTAACAATAATTCCACCAATTTCGATAAATTTAAAGTTACGTGTCGTTCCAAACGTAACATTAATTTTACCAATTTCGGGAAAATTAATTTTTTAATAAACAAAAAAAAATAAGTATTTAAATTTTACTGTTACAAATAATAATTTTTATTATTAAAGAAAATTTAAATTTACTTTTTAAGTTTAACTTTAACAAAATAATCTTTCGACCGAACTATTTGAGTTTTATTCCCAAACTGCCCTTTTTTAGATTTTTATAAAAGAATCATGATTCCTTCTTTTACACAAGCTTGTAATAAAAAATGATGTGTGAGAATTTTTATATTTGAATTAGAATTCTTATCTGAATTCTTTTTTTATCCGAATTAAAATATTTTAATTCTTATTAAAAGGGATCATGTTTCTTATATATTTATTTCTAACACAGGCTTCAATATAAATGTTGTGTTAGCAAAATTTTACTTGAATTATTTTTTACAATGATTATTTTAAATATTTATTATTTTAAAAATGAAAAATAATTCTTGTGAAATCAAAACTGATTTCCGTTAAAATAATTTAATCTAATGAGAAAATCTGGTAAGTACAATATTTGATATTTTAAAATGTTATTCTATTTTATAATGAAAAATATTTTATATGGTTTTTAGGTTGTAATGTTGTTGAGGGTTGGTAGAACCCTTAACTTCTCCCCCCTTAGATGAAATCGACGGCCAAAGAGATGCGTTGGATGGTGATTTCACTACGGCGTTGGTTTCTGGTTGATGAATTACAATTTGTTGTGGGTACTGATTATGATTTTTATTTTTATATTTTCTCGCTAAAAATATAATGATTACGATGATTGTGATTGCAATGATGACTGTTGTACTTGATACGGTATACGTCATTATTTGATTGTTGCTTTGAACCATGTTTATTTGTTCTATATTTTCCAGCGAAATGTTTTCCAATTTTTTCAATGTTAAATTTTTTGTAACATTTTGTACTACAACATCATCAAGTGTTGCTGACAAAATTCTTGTGTTGTCCCAAAATGATATCTCGTTGTTCATATATTTTATATGGTTGATTTCAATGAAGCAATTTGCAAATTTAATCAATGCCATTTTTATATTTATTTCTTTTTTCGAACAATCTGTTTTAAGTTTGATTTCATTTTCGCCAACAATTAATAAATTACCATTTTCCAGCTGTTTAATGTAATTTTGCTCATCAATTTCTATTAAATTACATTTAGCTTTTTGATGCATTATCATTTTGGTGATGCATTTTTCATGAACGTTATTTTGCAAATTCCAAATTTTACAAAAATATTTTTCGTTGATTTTTGTACAAGGCTCGTCAAAAAATTGATGTTCATGTTCACTCAGCAATATGTAAGAAAATGGATTGTTAATTAGTAAGGTATTATTTATAGGAATCTTAATAATTTTATGATATATAAAACTTTCAGGAATAAATTTTGGAACCGTGATAATAAAAACAATATTATTATCAATATATAAAACATGAAGTCCAAGAAGTTCATAAATATTTTCTTCAGACTTTAAATTTATTTTGCTCTCTTTGAAAATTTTATGAACATATTCTAGTTCTTCTGAGCTAAGAATATGTTTAGGTAATATATTTAATTTAGCAAATGTCATAGCTTCTGTGATTTCCATTAAATGATTTTGTAAGAAATCGATATCAAATATAATTTGAAAAAAATATTGTTCTAATACAATACTATGCCCAAGCTGACGTACTTCATTATCAACTTTTTTCTCAAACTTATTAATATGATTTTCTATTAACATTTGTTGATCATTAATATGATCTGTAATATTTTTAAACCTTTGAATCATTTTTTCATTTAACTTAATTTGATTGTTATTTTGATTATTTATATTAATTTGATTTGTTTTTAATTTTTCGAAATGATCATTAATTTTTACCAAGTCTTGATCATCTAGGTTTCCTGTAATTGCTTTAATAACAGAGCCTAAGAGATTAATCGCGCCCCTTTTTGATCTAATTTTTGGTTTAATGACCGATAATATTGAGACAAGTTTGTTAAATTTATTTATAAGAGTAAATTTCATATGCTTATTTTCTTTCAAGTTTAAATTTATTCTATCAATGTTATTTTTTATGAGGCTAATGTTTTCTTCATAACTTGTTATATTAATTATATGCATTATTTTATTATAACCATCATAAATTCTAGCTGGACCATTTTCTATTGCGATTAGACCTTCACTATTACTAATCGGCTGAATTTTCATCCATTGACAAAGAACCGGGTGGAGGGTCCTGAAATGTACGATATTTTTTAATATTTTGTTTATGAATTGCCCTATCTTTAGTAAAAATTTTAATTTTTTCATCTTTTAAGTTTTTATAAGGTAAGAATTTTTTAAATAATTTATTCCTATTTTTATCTTTTTCATATACAATTTTTCCCTCAGCTATTTTTGTAGGATTTACCCTATTTTCATTACGTTTTTGAATAGTCGCATTTTTAATTTTTTCGTTATTATTATAGATAATATTTTTTAATAAATCGTAATTTTTTACATGTTCATTTAAATATTCATGTTTACTATTTTCCGAATTTGGAAATGGATTATTTTTGTAATAATGACCTGTAATAGCTTCAAATGGCGTCATTTTTATACTAGAATGTATAGAATTGTTATATGTAATTAGGGATTCATTAATAATTTCAGACATTGGTTTTGTTTTATTTTTATTAAATATAATCCTAATGATTTCTGTGAAAGTAGAGTGAAAACGTTCTACAGGTGAATTCCCGGTAGAATTTTTCGCACAAGAAAAATGTTGTTGTATATTATATAATTTTAGGAAATCTGTGAAAAGAGATGATTTGAACTCTAACCCATTATCAGAAATAATTTTCTTAGGAGTACCATGATGTGAGAAATAATGTTTGAAAACTTCGATAAGATTAGCACTATTCCTATTATTTAATATATAGGCTGCTGCAAATCTTGTAAATTTGTCCAGAATTGTTAGAATTTTTTCTTTATTGACTGCATATATGTCAACATGAAGTATATCTAAAGGTTGTTTCGGACTTTCACTTATTTCGAATTTTAATGGCCTAGTTAACCTATCATATTTACAACTCGTACAAACTTCACAATTATTTAGGATTTTTAAAATTAAATTTTTCATTCTGGGGAAATAATATTTTCGTTTAAGTTTCATAAATGTTTCATTTACTCCCCTATGATTAGATTTTGTGTGATAATCACGAATCAACTCTTCTTGTTGATCTCTTTCAGATATATTGTCTAAATTATCGACACATCTAATTAATTTAATTTTTGCGTTTACGAAATATTTGGAGTAAACGTCTTGAATTTTTCTAAAAATATCATCTGTAGTGAATATTGCAGTGATTTTCTTAGTTTGAGTATAATCTCTTATAATTTCGAAGATTTCATCTTCTACAATATCACTATTAATTTTAAAAGTGAATATTTTTTTTGTTTTAAAAACAATTTTTAATTTAGGTTGAGATTTATTAATATTATTACTTTTTTCGATAATCAATTGACGCGAAAATTCGTTTAAAGGTCTTTCTGAAATATATATACCTTCTTCGTAATTTTCTCGTGCTGAATGTATTGTTTCTAATGAACAATTATCGAAATTTTCAGTAATATTGATTTCAGCTCTTGAAAGTGCATCTGCATTTGTATTCAGAGTGCCTTTTTTATATACAACATCATAATTAAATTCTTCTAACCTAAGTCGCCAACGGACTAGTTTAGAACTAGGTTCTTTTAAAGAAAATAACCATGTTAATGGTCTATGATCTGTTACGATCTGGAATTTTCTTCCAAAAATATAAGGTCTAAAATACTTAGTTGCATAAACAATTGCAAGTAATTCCTTTTCAGTAGTACTATAATTTTGTTCTGACTTTGAAAGTGTTCTACTAGCAAAACAAATCGGTTTATCGCTTCCTATAGGACCTTGTGATAAAATGGCTCCCAGAGCAACATTACTCGCATCCGTTGTAACAACAAACGGTTTTGAGAAGTCTGGATACTGTAAAATTGGTTCATTACATAACAAAGTTTTGCAATTTTCAAAACAACGTATGTAATTATCATTTAATATTATTTTATTTCCTTTTCTAAGACATTCTGTCATAGGTTTTGTCACTTTGGCAAAATCTTTGACAAATTTTCTATAATACCCAAGAAGTCCTAGAAACGATTTGATTTGTTTTGGAGTTTTTGGAATCGGAAAATTTTTTACAGCTGAAATTTTGTCTGGATTTGGTTTTACTCCTTCTGGTGTAATGACATGACCCAGAAAGGAAACTTCTTTACGAAGGAATTCGGATTTATCCAAATTCAACTTTAAATTTGCAGATCTAAGTCTTTCAAAAATTTTACCTAAATGCAACAAATGTTGTTCTAATGAAGTCGAAAATATAATTATATCATCCATGTAAACTAGACAGATATCACCAATAAGTTCTTTTAAAACGTTATCCATTACTCTTTGAAAGGTAGATGGTGCGTTTTTTAAGCCAAAAGGCATGCGCATGAACTCATAATGACCATGATCTACAGTGAACGCTGTTTTTTCGATATCATTAGGATGGACTTCAATTTGGTTAAAGCCCGAAGCTAAATCAAGTGTTGAATAATACATACTTTTACCAAGTTTGTCTAATATTTCGTTAATATTAGGGATTGGATATTTGTCGTCAATAGTTTTCTCGTTTAACTTTCTATAGTCAGTGACGAGTCGCCATTTCTGGTTTCCACTGGCGTCCAATTTTTTAGGTACGATCCAGATAGGAGAAGACCATGGAGAAAAACTATGACGTATGATGCCCTGATCCAAGTATTCCTGAATTTGTTTTTTCACTTCATTTTTGTGAATTTCAGGATTTTCACTTCATTTTTGTGAATTTCAGGATAGGATTTAGTATAAATAGGACTATCATCTTTAGTTTTAATTCTATGTTTAATAACATTTGAAAAACTTAATTTTTTACCATCTTGATAAAAGATATCTTTATAATTTTTAAATATTTTGAAAATTTTTGATTTTTCTTCTTTATTAAGATGATTCGTTCTTAATGAATTCGGAATACTTTTATTGAAATTTTGTTCATTATTTGAACAGAAATTATAATTATGAATTTCACAAAATTCTTCACTGTCTACGTTTTTTACTTGAATTGGATGATTCATAGTAAGCTCTTGGTCATTATCAGAATAATTTACAACTTCTAATAACGAATACCATTTGTCGGCTTTTGCTATACCATCCAAAATTTCTAAGTTTTTATTTACTTTTATTTTTTCTACTACTATATCTCCGTTTTCAATACTAACTGGTAATTTAGCAATGAATTTACTTTTTGACGGAATAATATATTTTACCGAAAAGTTTGGTTCAAAGTGTAATTTGATTTTAACATTTTTTGATTCTAATTGTGAATCTTTAAGATTTATATTTATTTTTAGTTTTTTCAATATTTCCAGACCCAGCAGACCGTCAAAATAATCATGGAATTTGAATACCAGGAAGTTTAATTTTAATTTAGTATTAAGTTCTGACAATCCGTCTAAGGTAATTAATTTATTAGTTTGTTGCTTATTATTTAAGCTTTTAATTTCAATAGTTTTAATATTTTTTTCTTTTTCAGGATTTATTATACCAGGATTTATAAATGACCTATTACTGCCTGTATCTACTAAAAATTTTAGAGGTTTTCCTATAATTGATTTTACGATAATATAAGGTAGGTGATTATTTGAAAAATTATTCAATTCGACACAAGTTATTCCGAGGCTTTTTCCCGAAAATTTTTCTTTTTCTTTTTAGTGCCAGTATATTTTTCAACAGGTTTATCGACTTGATCCTGTTCGATATTAAATAATTCTTCGGCATAAAAAGTGGGATTTACCTTTCTAGAATTACTATTATTATTATTAGAAAAGTTTTTTCTACTTTGATTGCTATTGAAATTTGTGGATTTTCGAGTTGTATATCCGCTAGATGTATCCATTGGTACAGCTCTATTAATACCTGAAGTTGGTTTTTGGAATTGAGGCTTATTTGGAATATTATTTAAATTTTTTGTATTAAAATTTGAAGTATTTGCAATAAAATTTGAATGATTTGCATTAAAATTTGAATGATTTGTATTAAAACTTGAATTATTTGCAATTGATCTCATTTGATAATTTTTATTCCTTACAACTGATATATTGTTGTTAGAATATTTATTAAAATTTGATTTATAATATTTATTATTTTGTTCTTCTAGGCAGAACTTGAACGCTTGAGTCAATGAATTTTGTCTCATGGCTCTAATTATTGACCCTAATGGTTCATTAAGACCAGATAAAAATATATTAGTACTCATTTCTTTATAAAGACTACATTTTGACATAATAACATTTTCATCTACTTCATTGATCTTAATATTATTATTCATAGTTGCGAGGATTTCTATCACTCTTGAATAAAATATTTCAACAGTGTTATTTCCTTGCTTTAATAAATGAATATCTCTAATAAGGCTAGTCTCATTCCGTTTATCAGAATAATGAGTAATTAAATTTTCTTTTATACTATCCCATACTAGATTTGTGCCATACATATTTAGTACTTCATTAGCTTCCCCAACTATTTTATTTCTGATTGCCCTTAATATTATTCTAGCGTGAGGAGTTCCCGAGATTACATTTAATGTTACTAATATTTCTTCAACATTTTCTATAAAATCAAATAAAAGTCTTGGGTTACCATCGAAGTTAGGTAAATCTTTTATCGCGTCAGGAATCCTTAGATTATTTATAGCCTGATTAACATTTACATTGTTATCGCTTTGTAAATTATGGTTTACACTAGATTGGCTTGGTAAAATAGGGGTTTGATCACTATGACCGGTATTTAATTGTTGTGCTAACCATTTGTTTGTTGGAAAATTTAAATTCATTTTGTTTAATTGAAGTAAATCAGCTTGAGTTTCAATTTCCTTATTTTTTAATTCACTTAATTTTTGCTCGAATTCTAAATCACAGTTATCTAAATTTTCGAAAGTCTCTCGCGATTTCTTATTTTTACTATACTGGTTCAAAATATTCGAGAATTTGTTTTTATCAATAGGCATTGGAATTTAAAGATAGGAATTTCTTACATAAACTGATTAAAAATAAACATAACTTTTTGACTCACCCTAATATGATGATTCTCAATATTGATGTCATTCTTTGATGATTTAAATTTTCACTTTTTGTTATTATTAATTTTATTAAATTTTATATTCGAGTGGTTACTAGCAGTCTCACTAGCAACAGTTGATTTTTGTGACTTGTTACACTCGAAAAAAAAATTTTATTTTATTTTTTTTTTTTTTTATAAATGTTCAATTTCAAAATTATTTTGAATTTTCTTTTTATTTCTTTTTATTTATAACAAATTATTTATTAATTTATTTTTATTATAAATTTATTTTGTAGGTAGTTTATCGACTGCGCCAGTTACGTGTCGTGCCAAACGTAACAATAATTCCACCAATTTCGATAAATTTAAAGTTACGTGTCGTTCCAAACGTAACATTAATTTTACCAATTTCGGGAAAATTAATTTTTTAATAAACAAAAAAAAATAAGTATTTAAATTTTACTGTTACAAATAATAATTTTTATTATTAAAGAAAATTTAAATTTACTTTTTAAGTTTAACTTTAACAAAATAATCTTTCGACCGAACTATTTGAGTTTTATTCCTAAACTGCCCTTTTTTAGATTTTTATAAAAGAATCATGATTCCTTCTTTTACACAAGCTTGTAATAAAAAATGCTGTGTGAGAATTTTTATATTTGAATTAGAATTCTTATCTGAATTCTTTTTTTATCCGAATTAAAATATTTTAATTCTTATTAAAAGGGATCATGTTTCTTATATATTTATTTCTAACACAGGCTTCAATATAAATGTTGTGTTAGCAAAATTTTACTTGAATTATTTTTTACAATGATTATTTTAAATATTTATTATTTTAAAAATGAAAAATAATTCTTGTGAAATCAAAACTGATTTCCGTTAAAATAATTTAATCTAATGAGAAAATCTGGTAAGTACAATATTTGATATTTTAAAATGTTATTCTATTTTATAATGAAAAATATTTTATATGGTTTTTAGGTTGTAATGTTGTTGAGGGTTGGTAGAACCCTTAACTTGCGTTTTTATCAATTTGTAATTTATAAGTTCATATTAAAGTTTTCTTAGCGTGAAATATAATACATAGAAGTGTATTTATATAAAGTAAATTCAAATAAAAAATAGGGTAACAAAACCAATTACGGAGTAAAGTTTTAAGTTGCTTTAATTTGACACAAAACTGTGTAAAGAAAGTGCAGAATAAAATTTTGCACTAAGTTGCCACAGGGCTGTGTAAAAACAAAGAAACTTAATAAAAAATTTTAATATAAGTGTTAAAATTTTAATAAAATTTGCTTTAACTAACCAACAAGATTTTTCGTTACCCTATATTTGCATTTTGTGATACATATATACATACATATATACATATATACATATATATAAAATGATATATATATATATTTTCAAAATACGTTTGAACATTTTTATATAAAATATTGTTGTCAACTTTTAATTGATATTAATATTAATATTTTAAATGACGTACGTAAGTTTCATTAGAACAAAGCACGTTTTTTTTTGTAAAAGCATTCGGATTAAACAAATTTTCTATTAAGAAAATATTTTAGAAAATTTTATTTAATTATTTGTAAAGAAAGTGCAGAATAAAATTTTGCACTAAGTTGACACAGGGCTGTGTAAAAACAAAGAAACTTAATAAAAAATTTTAATATAAGTGTTAAAATTTTAATAAAATTTGCTTTAACTAACCAACAAGATTTTTCGTTACCCTATATTTGCATTTTGTGATACATATATATATATATACATATATATAAAATGATATATATATATATTTTCAAAATACGTTTGAACATTTTTATATAAAATATTGTTGTCAACTTTTAATTGATATTAATATTAATATTTTAAATGACGTACGTAAGTTTCATTAGAACAAAGCACGTTTTTTTTGTAAAAGCATTCGGATTAAACAAATTTTCTATTAAGAAAATATTTTAGAAAATTTTATTTAATTATTTGGGAATTGCTTTGATTTGACACAAAACTGTGTAAAGAAAGTGCAGAATAAAATTTTGCACTAAGTTGACACAGGGCTGTGTAAAAACAAAGAAACTTAATAAAAAATTTTAATATAAGTGTTAAAATTTTAATAAAATTTGCTTTAACTAACCAACAAGATTTTTCGTTACCCTATATTTGCATTTTGTGATACATATATACATACATATATACATATATACATATATACATATATATAAAATGATATATATATATATTTTCAAAATACGTTTGAACATTTTTATATAAAATATTTTTGTCAACTTTTAATTGATATTAATATTAATATTTTAAATGACGTACGTAAGTTTCATTAGAACAAAGCACGTTTTTTTTTGTAAAAGCCTTCGGATTAAACAAATTTTCTATTAAGAAAATATTTTTATTTAATTATTTTGGGAATGAATAATTTTTTTACATAATTTTAGGAGTTAGGAAACTTATTTTTTTTTAATAAACATTTTGGTCGTAAAATTTTTATTATTATTGCATATTTTTAAGGAATGAAAAAATAAAATAAAATAAAAATGAGTATTTTATTTTAAATTTTTTAGAATGATTTTCGTTAAATAAAATAAAATTTAAATGAATAAATAAATGAAATTAAATAACAATAATTTTTAGAGAAAAACAAAAAGAAATAAATTTTTTTTCGACCCCTAAAATAATATTTTATTAAAAATATGACCCCTAAATCGTAATATAAAAAAGCATATATACATTATTACTGTTGTTGTTGTATATTTTTTTTATTAACTAATGTCACAAAATTTAAAACCCCCAATGTTGGAAAAAAACGAAAATAAACATCGAAAATATAGAAGAAGAACCAAATTTAGAATTTTTAAATAAAAACAATTTTGCTGATTTTTTAGACCAAGTGCAAGGAGATAGAGTATCGGAAAATAGGAAAAGTTTTAGAACATTAAGATCCGGGGTAAAATATAATAGAATTGGTCCAATAGGAAGACCTAGAAAACAAGGAAAAATAAAGTGATAATTACTAAAACGGAGAGAAGAAGCTTGAATATAAAAAAATCAAACGAAATGAATCAAATAAATGACCCCCATTTTTTTTAGTAACAGAATGATGAATAGGCCTGGACCATCAGGGTTAAATTCGACCCTTATTCCGCCTCTACCACCACATTAATTACCTGAGCAACAGGAATACAACGAGGAAAACTTTACTAATGACAACTCATATCATTTGGAACCAACACTTTTACCAGTTGAAAAAATAATAAAAACATTTTTGGTACAAGTTCCAACATTTTCCGGTGTATGGTGGGACATTGAAAACGAACTGAACAATTTTCTAGAGTTGGCTCACCAAGCATACGAATTGACTAGAGATGAACAAAAGAGAATACTATTGAGAATTTTAATTACCAATAAACTGCCAGGTGCGGCCAACGCACTTTTTAGATATGCCAGCGTCTAAAATTTTACCCAATACAAAGATATTTTAAGAAATCGATTCATTGCAAGCAAAGATATGGCAACATTAGCATCGGAAATGTACCAACATGAAAACGAAACAGTAGAACTTTTTGGTGAACGGATATCAGAAAAATTGGCAGCTTATCGAAACAGAGTGAATGAAAGATATCTGCGATCAGCAGATTTGAAACAGTATTTAATATTCAAAAATCCTGATAATTTACGAGTCTCAATAGGAGCAGCTCGACAATATCTAAATGAAACTCGCAATTCAGGAGGCATTGGAAGTTCGAATACATCAAATAACAGTCAAGCAGTCCTAGGAGATCAAATGCTGACTTTAATAACAACAATGATGAAAAAATTGGACGGAAATGGGCTACAAGCGGAGCAACCCAACAAAAATAAATTTAGTAATAATTATAGAAATATTAGCAATAATAATAATAACTTTAGGAACAACCAACAACATAATAACAACGTACCTAAAAATATGTACCTAAATTGTGAAAAAACATAAGTTGTATGAACCATGGTTAGACTGACTCAGATCGCTTCGCAATCAAAGGAATAAATTATATAAAAAAATGAAAAGAAGAGAATATATCAGTATGGATCTGAAACACAAATACAACAAATTATGTTCAGATTTTTCAAAACGTTGACAAATATGTACATAAAATGGGAGAAAATATTATACACGACCCAAAAAAAATTTATGATTTCGTTAATATGAAACGTAAAACTTCAGGGTATCCTGGCTCTATGTGTAGAAATAATTTACAGTCATCGTCTCCAAATGTCATATGCGATATGTTTGCTGATCGTTTTCAAGACGTTTTTCACCTAGACACAAACTCTTTTTTTTGATTTTTTTGTTGATAATGAAACCTAGACACAAACTCTATTTCTACAAATTATTAATTATATCTAAAGTTCAGTATTGTGCTCCAGTGAAATGAAATTTTAACGCGATCGCCAAAGCTCTACAAACTCTCCAGTGAAATAGCCGTGAAAAAGTTGTGAAAAATATTTTGTAAATAAAATTTGACAAGTTAATTTGGCATTTTAATATTTTGACATTTCAAGACCGTTGAAAGGTCAGTAATTTTATATACTGACCTTTCAATGTCAGCTATTCAAATTTTTGATCAAAGGAATAAAAAAAAAAACTAGCAAATGTCAAAATTTCATCGTGAAATAATGTTCTGAACATTATTTCACATGAAAAATAATCAGGAGACTTTTGCGCGCCATCTGTTGATAAGCACAAAATTCATTATTTTTTACGATTTTTTCACAATTTTTTCACGCGAGCTCAGTACTAGTTGAGCGAAATCAGGAGCGAAATTTTTCATTTCTGATTTCACGATGTCAAATTTTTATGAAAATTTCATTTTACTTGAGCACAATACTGAACTTAAAGGAAAAATCATTTTTGGTAAAAAATAAAAAAATATTATATATAAATTCCAAAATGATCAAGTAAAAAAATATATATACAATAAATTCATATACAAATTTTTACATAAAAAACAAGGGGATACTTCCCAATAAAGGGGCCCCAGCTTTTAAGATGACGTCATTACGTAACGGTACTTTATGACGTCAGGACTCCGAATAATGATGTCATTTTATCATTAACATTACAAATTTTTAAAAAATGCATATTTTTGCCATTTTCTGCTTAACGGTAAATTTTAGGATCCCAATTTTTTGTTAAATTGTAAATAATGAAATTCCCTATATTCTGAAAAAAAACTTTAAATTTTTTTTTCAAGCAGTCGTCTAAAACTACAAATTACTAGATATAGAGGTGTAGTGAGTATTTTGCCGCTATTATCTTTACGGTAAGCATTAAATGGATTTTTTTATTTAGTGTAATAGAGCAAAGCTTTAGAATTTTTTTTAAATCAACTTGTTCTAACAAAAGTCTTTTTTAAAAATTTGTAATGTATTTTTCAGCCACGAGATGGCGTTTGCGGGTAAAATGACATCATTATTCGGAGTCCTGATCTCATAAAGTACCGTTATGTAATGACGCCATCTTAAAAGCTCGGGCCCGTTATTCGGAAGTACAGACAAAAACAATATAAAAGTATATAAATTTTTATATTTCAAAACCTTAACCTATCCCAATATCTAACCTAGTTTTATTTTTTTCCTCTTTTTTTAATTTAATTCAAAGTATATAATAAATAATTTTTTTTGCTTACAAATATATTGATATTAAATAATATAACATAAAAATTTTCGTTGCACAAAAATTTTATTTCTCTAAGTATAAATTGCAAATTGTGCGTTTTTATCAATTTGTAATTTATAAGTTCATATTAAAGTTTTCTTAGCGTGAAATATAATACATAGAAGTGTATTTATATAAAGTAAATTCAAATAAAAAATAGGGTAACAAAACCAATTACGGGGTAAAGTTTTAAGTTCCTTTAATTTGACACAAAACTGTGTAAAGAAAGTGCAGAATAAAATTTTGCACTAAGTTGACACTGGGCTGTGCAAAAACAAAGAAACTTAATAAAAAATGTTAATATAAGTGTTAAAATTTTAATAAAATTTGCTTTAACTAACCAACAAGATTTTTCGTTACCCTATATTTGCATTTTGTGATACATATATACATACATATATACATATATACATATATACATATATATAAAATGATATATATATATATATTTTCAAAATACGTTTGAACATTTTTATATAAAATATTGTTGTCAACTTTTAATTGATATTAATATTAATATTTTAAATGATGTACGTAAGTTTCATTAGAACAAAGCACGTTTTTTTTGTAAAAGCATTCGGATTAAACAAATTTTCTATTAAGAAAATATTTTAGAAAATTTTATTTAATTATTTGGGAATGAATAATTTTTTTACATAATTTTAGGAGTTAGGAAACTTATATTTTTTTTAATAAACATTTTGGTCGTAAATTTTTTATTATTATTGCATATTTTTAAGGAATGAAAAAATAAAATAAAATAAAAATGAGTATTTTATTTTAAATTTTTTAGAATGATTTTCGTTAAATAAAATAAAATTTAAATGAATAAATAAATGAAATTAAATAAAAAAAATTTTTAGAGAAAAAAAAAGAAATAAATTTTTTTTCGACCCCTAAAATAATATTTTATTAAAAATATGACCCCTAAATCGTAATATAAAAAAGCATATATACAATATTATTGTTGTTGTTGTATATTTTTTTTATAAACTAATGTCACAAAATTCAAAACCCCCAATGTTGGCGCAATCTATATTAAAATTTTCGAAGCGAATTTCAACTTTTTCGTTTTTAAATTCAAGTCCGGAATTTGAAAATTCGGATGAAAAAACGAAAATAAACATCGAAAATATAGAATAAGAACCAAATTTAGAATTTTTAAATAAAAACAATTTTGCTGATTTTTTAGACTAAGTGCAAGGAGATAGAGTATCGGAAAATAGG
The DNA here is from genome assembly GCA_949752835.1 of Empis stercorea. Classification (NCBI taxonomy): domain Eukaryota; kingdom Metazoa; phylum Arthropoda; class Insecta; order Diptera; family Empididae; genus Empis; species Empis stercorea. The sequence continues at coordinate 33,317,502 of OX457089.1, forward strand.
AAAAGTTTTAGAACATTAAGATCCGGGTAAAACATAATAGAATTGGTCCAATAGGAAGACCTAGAAAACAAGGAAAAATAAAGTGATAATTACTAAAACGGAAAGAAGAAGTTTGAATATAAAAAAACGAAATGAATCAAATAAATGACCCCCATTTTTTTTAGTAACAGAATGATGAATAGGCCAGGACCATCAGGGTTAAATTCGACCCCTATTCCGCCTCTACCAACACGTTAATTACCTGAGCAACAGGAATACAACGAGGAAAACTTTACTAATGACAACTCATATCATTTGGAACCAACACTGTTACCAGTTGAAAAAATAATAAAAACATTTTTGGTACAAGTTCCAACATTTTCCGGTGTATGGTGGGACATTGAAAACGAACTGAACAATTTTCTAGAGTTGGCTCACCAAGCATACGAGTTGACTAGAGATGAACAAAAGGGAATACTATTGAGAATTTTAATTACCAATAAACTGCCAGGTGCGGCCAACGCACTTTTTAGATATGCCAGCGTCTAAAATTTTACCCAATACAAAGATATTTTAAGAAATCGATTCATTGAAAGCAAAGATATGGTAACATTAGCATCGGAAATGTACCAACATGAAAACGAAACAGTAGAACTTTTTGGTGAACGGATATCAGAAAAATTGGCAGCTTATCGAAACAGAGTGAATGAAAGATATCTGCGATCAGCAGATTTGAAACAGTATTTAATATTCAAAAATCCTGATAATTTACGAGTCTCAATAGGAGCAGCTCGACAATATCTAAATGAAACTCGCAATTCAGGAGGCATTGGAAGTTCGAATACATCAAATAACAGTCAAGCAGTCCTAGGAGATCAAATGCTGACTTTAATAACAACAATGATGAAAAAATTGGACGGAAATGGGCTACAAGCGGATCAACCCAACAAAAATAAATTTAGTAATAATTATAGAAATATTAGCAATAATAATAATAACTTTAGGAACAACCAACAACATAATAACAATAATTTTTCAAAGCTGGAAGCAATAATTTCAAAGCTGGAACAAGAAATCAAAATAACAACAACAACAAATTTTAGTAATAATTATAAACAATTTTCTAATAATAATAATAATAATAATTTTAATAACAATAAGATCCCGTTCAATAATTACAATAAGACCCCTAATAGATTGAACAATAATAATGGCGGTATGTTTAACGGGAATAACTACCCATATAATTATAATAATAATAATTAACATAATAATAATAGGAATACCAATGTTGCTAATAGAGGACCCATTTCAAATCCTTTTATTAAATGTTTTAAATGTGGTAAATAAGGCCACATAAGTGGAGATTGCACAATGCAATTTCATTCAAATAATGAAATAAAACGTTGTACCAATTGCGGAATTAACGGACACGAATCCGGTAATTGTTTAAAACCACGCCCAGGGAATAACGACGCTAGCCCACAAAGAGTTCTAACAGTAACCACCACGGAAACCACTTGCGAATGGTGTGCAAGGGAAGGTCACAAAATATTAAATTGTGAAGCACGTCAATCTTACGAATCCAGAATGGCGTTAGTATCGGGAAACGAGAATGGACTGACCTAAAAAAGCCCAGCTCATTCCTTACGGAGGGCACAACAAACACCTTTCAGGAGCCCATAGTTCAATTAGCTTTAGATATAGCCAAAACAGGCAAAGTAAAGTTATTAGTGGACACAGGAGCTCAGGTTATTTAATAAAAAATTCGACATTGAAAAAAGGAACACAAATATGTAAAGATAATAAAATACAAATAAGTTCAATAAACACTGTGAGCTCCACTTAAACTTCCTGTGAGGGAAAATTTTTATTAGGGCAAATTTTTAAATGCGATTTCCAAGTTACAGATAATGATATTAAGTTACCAGTTGGCATTTTGGGGAACAATTTTTTGTCCCCTAATTGTAATATTTTGGGACCCCAAAAACAACCACAATTTCCAAAAACCAAAACAAATAATTCGGAATTTTATATTCCATTTTCACAAACACAAAATGAAAAAATAAATATGCATTGTATTAAGGATTCAAATCAATTAAACGCGGTAAAGATACAACAATTACGAAAAATTTGTGATAAAGTACAGAAGAGTTTTAAGGTAAATAATTGAGTTATGGAAGTAATAGAAAATAAAGAGGAAGTTATTGTAGAAGCTAAGGAGGTATTAAGTGAAAATAGTAATGAATTAAAGGAGGAGAAAATAGGAGAGGAGGATATTATTGTAGTTAATGCAGAAGTTATTGAAGTAAATGATGAAGTTAATGATGAAGTTAATAAGGAGAAATATAATAATAATTATGACGTAGAAGGGGAGAATATGGGAAATGTTGAAAGTATTAATGAAGAAGTAATAATGAATAATAAGGTAATAATTGATTTAACTGAAGGTGTAGTAGCAGAAAAAATTATTGACAATGCAAGGGAGGATAAAATTGAAGAAGTATCAACGGAAAACTATATAAAACAATTTGAATCTAATAATGTTAAAAGTGAAAAAACGGAAATTAATGGAATAATAAAATCATCCAAAATTATGATACCAGCACGCATGGAAAAAGCAATTAGTCTCCCTACAACGGAAGAGGGAGAATTGTTCTGTGAAGCTCAACAATTAAAACCAGGCGTGTTTTTAGGAAATTGTTTGGTAAAACGTAAAAATAATACTGTAACTGTTTGTGTAGTTAACGTGAACACGGAAAATGTAGAAATTGAAAACATAAAATTAAAATTGACCCCTATTCAAAATTTTGAAATAAAACCACTAAAAAATGACCCCCAAAACATACCAAAAATAAAAGAATAAAAATTTTTAAGATAAAGTTAATTTTAATTTAAAAAAACGAAATAAAACCATTAGCTTTGGTTTATAAAAATTACATAAAGGAATTTAAAAAAAAAAAAATATATATACATATGTATAAAAAGATCCACAAAAAAAACACAAAATTCTTCACAAAATTCATATAAAACAAACATTTTTTTTTAAAAAAAAATATTCAGTTAGTTTTTTATCAGAGTAAAATGTGTTTTTTGAATGTATTTATAAAAAAAACAAACAATTTTTTATAATAAGCTTTTCATATATTAAATTCACAAGTTTTAATTTTTTGAATGTTTTTATAAAAAAAAAACGATTTAAAAAAAATAACTTTTTGGTATATTAAACCACTAGTTATTTATTTAAAATATATTTTAAATTTGTCTATTAATTTCCCACCACATACTAATTTAAAATTAGCTATGTCCAATAATATAAATAACAACCTTAATTTCAATTTTCCTAAATCATAAAACAAAATTTTCGAAATAAAATACATTATATACAAAATAAATATTATTAATTAAAAGTAAAATTAAAAAAGGAATTTGATTTTTGTAGTAAATTAATAAAAATAAGATGTTGCATAAATAAATTATTATTATAAATAGAAACAAAATAAAAATTTTCAATTTCAAATTTTAAATTATTAAAAAATATATTAAATGAATATTAAAAAATAATAAATAGTAAATTAAATTTTTTATAATTATAGAAAATATGTTATTTAATCTTTTATATACATATGTATAAAAAATATTTAAATAAAATAAAAAAAATATTTCCAATTTTTGTACAATTAAGGAAGGTAAAATTTATTATACTTATATAAAAAAAATAATAATAAAATTTTTTTTAAATAAATTCTTATTTCCGATCCCTGTATTTTTTCCAAAGAGAGGTGTTGTGAATTGAAGCACCCAGTACTTCAATTCACAACCAAAAAACAGATAATTCAAATATTTTGAAATAAATAAAATTTATTAAATTAAAATTTGCTAAATAATAAAAAATTAAACTGGTACAATATTTTGAAGAGCTGATTGGCTAACCAAAATATCGCGCGATATTTTGGAAAACCAAAAAGCTCTTCAACCAAATAAATTAACTGTTTTTTGGTAACCAAAATTAAGTTTACTCGGAAGTGTCGAATATACACCAATTTAATTATTAAAGAAATGAAGTCTACTTGGGAGTGTCGGATAAACGCCAATTAAATTATTAAAATAACAGTCTAATTTGGGTGTGAGTTAGACACCGTTAATTGTAAATAAAAATTTAAGAAGTTATATTTAAACTTTTGGAAATTAATTGGAGTTTTGTTTGAACACTCATTAATTAATAGAAATTAAAAATAGTTATAAATTGGAGGTTAATCACAGAAATTAACAATTATTAATTAATTAAATTAAAAGAGAATATAAGTTGTTATATTAATATGAAATAAATAAATTATAAATTAAACATTAAAATAAATAATTCAACGTTAAATAAATAAATAAATAATATTATTAAGGAAGTGTATTTATATAAAGTAAATTGAAATAAAAAATAGGGTAACAAAACCAATTACGGAGTAAAGTTTTAAGTTGCTTTAATTTGACACAAAACTGTGTAAAGAAACTGCAGAATAAAATTTTGCACTAAGTTGACACAGGGCTGTGTTAAAACAAAGAAACTTAATAAAAAAATTTCACATAAGTGTAAAAATTTTAATAAAATTTGGTTTAACTAACCAACGAGATTTTTCGTTACCCTATATTTGCATTTTGGGATACAATTATAAAATTTTGTTTGTTGCTCGTAATGACGAAAATTATATGTACATATATATAAAATGATATATATGTACATATGTGTATATATTTTCAAAATACGTTTTATATAAAATATTGTTGTCAACTTTTAATTGATATTAATATTAATATTTTAAATGACGTACGTAAGTTTCATTAGAACAACGTTTTTTTTGTAAAAGCATTCGGATTAAACAAATTTTCTATTAAGAAAATATTTTAGAAAATTTCATTTAATTTTTTGGGAATGAATAACTTTTTTACATAAGTTTAGGAGTTAGTAAACTTATATTTATTGTTAATAAACATTTTGATCGTAAAATTTTTATTATTATTGCATATTTTTAGGGAATGAAAAAATAAAATAAAATAAAAATGAGTATTTTATTTTAAATAATTTTTTTAGAATATTTTTCGTTAAATAAAATAAAATTTAAATGAATAAATAAATGAAATTAAATAAAAATAACTTTTAGAGAAAAAAAAAATGAAATAATTTTTTTTTCGACCCCTAAAATAATATATTATTAAAAATATGACCCCTAAATCGTAATAAAAAAAAGCATATATACATTATTGTTGTTGTTGTTGAATATTTTTTTTATAAACTAATGTCGCAAAATTCAAAATCCCCAATGTTGGCGCAATCTATATTAAAATTTTCAAAGCGAATTTCAACTTTTTCGTTTTTAAATTCAAGTCCGGAATTTGAAAATTCGGACGAAAAAACGAAAACAATCATCGAAAATATAGATGAAGAACCAAATTTTGAAGTTTTAAATAAATACAGTTTTGCTGATTTTTTAGACCAAGTGTAG
>OX457089.1:33323175-33471107 GCA_949752835.1 Empis stercorea
TGTCTTTAGAATACTACTTCGCAGTTTTTTATTAGAAACTTTCAGCAATCGTAATATAGGACAGTTTTTCTTCAATCGTTTCATATTTTTCACAAATGTTTTATTATTTAAATCATATGGTGAGCAGTAACATACACAATAATTTTTTTCAAAAATATTATGACGTACACGATATAATTCATTAACGTTTTGTGTTAAGTCTAACACAATATAGCCGTATGGAATTGATGTAGCCTCATTATATACTCTTACAAAATCTTGAGTTTTCTCAGGAAAAATTTGTCGTGCTAAAGGTAAGATTTGCGATTTATCAAGTGGATTTTTAAATAAAACTAAATACTTAGCATTTATAGAAATGTCGCGACAATATTTACCTTGGTGAAAAATATTTTGTATTAATAAAATAATTGATAAATTTTTATGGTGTTTGTAAATAGCTCACACACCTGTTTATTGTAAGTTTCAAGCATTAAATCATCGAGTACAACTAAAATATTATCATCATTTTCATTTTTAATCTGCTGTGGTATATTATTCAAAAATTCAGTATTTGCAAAAGGTAGGTTTTTCGGCACAGCCATTAATTCAGGGTTACACCAAATTATTTTAGTTATATTTGGTTTAATTAAGTTTTTATGCTGTTTAATCAAATTGCATACAAAAGTTGTCTTTCCACACCCCGAAGGGCCTGCTATAATCATCGTAAACGGGTGTCTAAATGGAATCATGTTTGTATTTTTAAATTTTCTATTCTTGCTATTAATTTTTCATAAATATTTTTAAAATTCTCTATACATTTTAAAGCGTCTCTGTATTTATATGTAACGGATATACATTCGCAGGTATCGGGACCACATGTTGCTTTATTATCAGACCAAATACAGCTTTTATAGTGTTCACCAAATTGCGATATTACTAAACCATTTTTATTTAATATAATCAAACGCTCAACAAGATTTTCTAACTTTTTTAAATTACGGTCACCCAGAAACGGTTTGTAATCTTTTAAGAAATTCTCCAGTATTTCTATATGCTCTTTCGTTAATAACATTATATTAACTAATGAAAACTATGGTATTACATCACATATATAATATTTCTGCTGACCCCATTTTAGATTTTTATAAATATTTTTATTTGTCTCTCCCTTTTGTATTTATATTCTTGTAAGGAGCTTTTTCCTTTGCTTATTATTATAAATTCCATAAAATCCAAGATGGCTGAAAAGTATTTTTGGACTCCTCCTTTGAAAAATCCACACAAATTTTGTATATTATTTTGTATAATGTATGATATTTGTATATATAAACAAATTTCCAAGCGCGACCGACTATCTTTGATAGCCGAATTGGTAGAGCGCCGGCATACAAATCGAAGCTTGATGGTTCAAATCCACTTTAAAGCAACAATTTTTTTTATTTTTGTTAAGAAAAATAATGGTTCAAATCCACTTTAAAGCAATAATTTTTTTTACTTTTGTTAAAAAACTGCTGATCGCAGTCCTCCCAAAAATACTATCTTTGCTGTTATCTCCATCTCATTATTTAATGCTCGTCCCTCGTTGTGATATCTTTCATTCCCTCTGTTTCGATAAGCCGCCAAGTTTTCTCAAATCCGTGCACCAAAAAAACTTTTCCTATTTTCCGATACTCTATCTCCCTACACTTGGTCTAAAAAATCAGCAAAACTGTATTTATTTAAAACTTCAAAATTTGGTTCTTCATCTATATTTTCGATGATTGTTTTCGTTTTTTCGTCCGAATTTTCAAATTCCGGACTTGAATTTAAAAACGAAAAAGTTGAAATTCGCTTTGAAAATTTTAATATAGATTGCGCCAACATTGGGGGTTTTGAATTTTGCGACATTAGTTTATAAAAAAAATATTCAACAACAACAACAATAATGTATATATGCTTTTTTTTTATTACGATTTAGGGGTCATATTTTTAATAATATATTATTTTAGGGGTCGAAAAAAAAATTATTTCATTTTTTTTTTCTCTAAAAATTATTTTTATTTAATTTCATTTATTTATTCATTTAAATTTTATTTTATTTAACGAAAAATATTCTAAAAAAATTATTTAAAATAAAATACTCATTTTTATTTTATTTTATTTTTTCATTCCCTAAAAATATGCAATAATAATAAAAATTTTACGATCAAAATGTTTATTAACAAAAAATATAAGTTTCCTAACTCCTAAAATTATGTAAAAAAGTTATTCATTCCCAAAAAATTAAATGAAATTTTCTAAAATATTTTCTTAATAGAAAATTTGTTTAATCCGAATGCTTTTACAAAAAAAACGTTGTTCTAATGAAACTTACGTACGTCATTTAAAATATTAATATTAATATCAATTAAAAGTTGACAACAATATTTTATATAAAACGTATTTTGAAAATATATACATATATGTACATATATATCATTTTATATATATGTACATATAATTTTCGTCATTACGCGCAACAAACAAAATTTTATAATTGTATCCCAAAATGCAAATATAGGGTAACGAAAAATCTCGTTGGTTAGTTAAACCAAATTTTATTAAAATTTTTACACTTATGTGAAATTTTTTTATTAAGTTTCTTTGTTTTAACACAGCCCTGTGTCAACTTAGTGCAAAATTTTATTCTGCAGTTTCTTTACACAGTTTTGTGTCAAATTAAAGCAACTTAAAACTTTACTCCGTAATTGGTTTTGTTACCCTATTTTTTATTTGAATTTACTTTATATAAATACACTTCCTTAATAATATTATTTATTTATTTATTTAACGTTGAATTATTTATTTTAATGTTTAATTTATAATTTATTTATTTCATATTAATATAACAACTTATATTCTCTTTTAATTTAATTAATTAATAATTGTTAATTTCTGTGATTAACCTCCAATTTATAACTATTTTTAATTTCTATTAATTAATGAGTGTTCAAACAAAACTCCAATTAATTTCCAAAAGTTTAAATATAACTTCTTAAATTTTTATTTACAATTAACGGTGTCTAACTCACACCCAAATTAGACTATTATTTTAATAATTTAATTGGCGTTTATCCGACACTCCCAAGTAGACTTCATTTCTTTAATAATTAAATTGGTGTATATTCGACACTTCCGAGTAAACTTAATTTTGGTTACCAAAAAACAGTTAATTTATTTGGTTGAAGAGCTTTTTGGTTTTCCAAAATATCGCGCGATATTTTGGTTAGCCAATCAGCTCTTCAAAATATTGTACCAGTTTAATTTTTTATTATTTAGCAAATTTTAATTTAATAAATTTTATTTATTTCAAAATATTTGAATTAGCTGTTTTTTGGTTGTGAATTGAAGTACTGGGTGCTTCAATTCACAACACCTCTCTTTGGAAAAAATACAGGGATCGGAAATAAGAATTTATTTAAAAAAAATTGTATTATTATTTTTTTTATATAAGTATAATAAATTTTACCTTTCTTAATTGTACAAAAATTGGAAATATTTTTTTTATTTTATTTAAATATTTTTTATACATATGTATATAAAAGATTAAATAACATATTTTCTATAATTATAAAAAATTTAATTTACTATTTATTATTTTTTAATATTCATTTAATATATTTTTTAATAATTTAAAATTTGAAATTGAAAATTTTTATTTTGTTTCTATTTATAATAATAATTTATTTATGCAACATCTTATTTTTATTAATTTACTACAAAAATCAAATTCCTTTTTTAATTTTACTTTTAATTAATAATATTTATTTTGTATATAATGTATTTTATTTCGAAAATTTTGTTTTATGATTTAGGAAAATTGAAATTAAGGTTGTTATTTATATTATTGGACATAGCTAATTTTAAATTAGTATGTGGTGGGAAATTAATAGACAAATTTAAAATATATTTTAAATAAATAACTAGTGGTTTAATATACCAAAAAGTTATTTTTTTTAAATCGTTTTTTTTTTATAAAAACATTCAAAAAATTAAAACTTGTGAATTTAATATATGAAAAGCTTATTATAAAAAATTGTTTGTTTTTTTTATAAATACATTCAAAAAACACATTTAACTCTGATAAAAAACTAACTGAATATTTTTTTTTAAAAAAAAATGTTTGTTTTATATGAATTTTGTGAAGAATTTTGTGTTTTTCTTTGTGGTTCTTTTTATACATATGTATATATATTTTTTTTTTTTTTAAATTCCTTTATGTAATTTTTATAAACCAAAGCTAATGGTTTTATTTCGTTTTTTTAAATTAAAATTAACTTTATCTTAAAAATTTTTATTCTTTTATTTTTGGTATGTTTTGGGGGTCATTTTTTAGTGGTTTTATTTCAAAATTTTGAATAGGGGTCAATTTTAATTTTACGTTTTCAATTTCTACATTTTCCGTGTTCACGTTAACTACACAAACAGTTACAGTATTATTTTTACGTTTTACCAAACAATTTCCTAAAAACACGCCTGGTTTTAATTGTTGAGCTTCACAGAACAATTCTCCCTCTTCCGTTGTAGGGAGACTAATTGCTTTTTCCATGCGTGCTGGTATCATAATTTTGGATGATTTTATTATTCCATTAATTTCCGTTTTTTCACTTTTAACATTATTAGATTCAAATTGGTTTATATAGTTTTCCGTTGATACTTCTTCAATTTTATCCTCCATTGCATTGTCAATAATTTTTTCTGCTACTACATCTTCAGTTAAATCAATTATTACCTTATTATTCATTATTACTTCTTCATTAATACTTTCAACATTTCCCATATTCTCCCCTTCTACGTCATAATTATTATTATATTTCTCCTTATTAACTTCATCATTAACTTCATCATTTACTTCAATAACTTCTGCATTAACTACAATAATATCCTCCTCTCTTATTTTCTCCTCCTTTAATTCATTACTATTTTCACTTAATACCTCCTTAGCTTCTACAATAACTTCCTCTTTATTTTCTATTACTTCCATAACTCAATTATTTACCTTAAAACTCTTCTGTACTTTATCATAAATTTTTCGTAATTGTTGTATCTTTACCGCGTTTAATTGATTTGAATCCTTAATACAATGCATATTTATTTTTTCATTTTGTGTTTGTGAAAATGGAATATAAAATTCCGAATTATTTGTTTTGGTTTTTGGAAGTTGTGGTTGTTTTTGGGGTCCCAAAATATTACAATTAGGGGACAAAAAATTGTTCCCCAAAATGCCAACTGGTAACTTAATATCATTATCTGTAACTTGGAAATCGCATTTAAAAATTTGCCCTAATAAAAATTTTCCCTCACAGGAAGCTTAAGTGGAGCTCACAGTGTTTATTGAACTTATTTGTATTTTATTATCTTTACATATTTGTGTTCCTTTTTTCAACGTCGAATTTTTTATTAAATAACCTGAGCTCCTGTGTCCACTAATAACTTTACTTTGCCTGTTTTGGCTATATCTAAAGCTAATTGAACTATGGGCTCCTGAAAGGTGTTTGTTGTGCCCTCCGTAAGGAATGAGCTGGGCTTTTTTAGGTCAGTCCATTCTCGTTTCCCGATACTAACGCCATTCTGGATTCGTAAGATTGACGTGCTTCACAATTTAATATTTTGTGACCTTCCCTTGCACACCATTCGCAAGTGGTTTCCGTGGTGGTTACTGTTAGAACTCTTTGTGGGCTAGCGTCGTTATTCCCTGGGCGTGGTTTTAAACAATTACCGGATTCGTGTCCGTTAATTCCGCAATTGGTACAACGTTTTATTTCATTATTAGAATGAAATTGCATTGTGCAATCTCCACTTATGTGGCCTTATTTACCACATTTAAAACATTTAATAAAAGGATTTGAAATGGGTCCTCTATTAGCAACATTGGTATTCCTATTATTATTATGATAATTATTATTATTATAATTATATGGGTAGTTATTCCCGTTAAACATACCGCCATTATTATTGTTCAATCTATTAGGGGTCTTATTGTAATTATTGAACGGGGTCTTATTGTTATTAAAATTATTATTATTATTATTATTAGAAAATTGTTTATAATTATTACAAAAATTGTTGTTGTTGTTGTTATTTTGATTTCTTGTTCCAGCTTTGAAATTATTGCTTCCAGCTTTGAAAAATTATTGTTATTATGTTGTTGGTTGTTCCTAAAGTTATTATTATTATTGCTAATATTTCTATAATTATTACTAAATTTATTTTTGTTGGGTTGATCCGCTTGTAGCCCATTTCCGTCCAATTTTTTCATCATTGTTGTTATTAAAGTCAGCATTTGATCTCCTAGGACTGCTTGACTGTTATTTGATGTATTCGAACTTCCAATGCCTCCTGAATTGCGAGTTTCATTTAGATATTGTCGAGCTGCTCCTATTGAGACTCGTAAATTATCAGGATTTTTGAATATTAAATACTGTTTCAAATCTGCTGATCGCAGATATCTTTCATTCACTCTGTTTCGATAAGCTGCCAATTTTTCTGATATCCGTTCACCAAAAAGTTCTACTGTTTCGTTTTCATGTTGGTACATTTCCGATGCTAATGTTGCCATATCTTTGCTTTCAATGAATCGATTTCTTAAAATATCTTTGTATTGGGTAAAATTTTAGACGCTGGCATATCTAAAAAGTGCGTTGGCCGCACCTGGCAGTTTATTGGTAATTAAAATTCTCAATAGTATTCCCTTTTGTTCATCTCTAGTCAACTCGTATGCTTGGTGAGCCAACTCTAGAAAATTGTTCAGTTCGTTTTCAATGTCCCACCATACACCGGAAAATGTTGGAACTTGTACCAAAAATGTTTTTATTATTTTTTCAACTGGTAACAGTGTTGGTTCCAAATGATATGAGTTGTCATTAGTAAAGTTTTCCTCGTTGTATTCCTGTTGCTCAGGTAATTAACGTGTTGGTAGAGGCGGAATAGGGGTCGAATTTAACCCTGATGGTCCTGGCCTATTCATCATTCTGTTACTAAAAAAATGGGGGTCATTTATTTGATTCATTTCGTTTTTTTATATTCAAACTTCTTCTTTCCGTTTTAGTAATTATCACTTTATTTTTCCTTGTTTTCTAGGTCTTCCTATTGGACCAATTCTATTATGTTTTACTCCGGATCTTAATGTTCTAAAACTTTTCCTATTTTCCGATACTTTATCTCCTTGCACTTAGTCTAAAAAATCAGCAAAATTGTTTTTATTTAAAAATTCTAAATTTGGTTCTTATTCTATATTTTCGATGTTTATTTTCGTTTTTTCATCCGAATTTTCAAATTCCGGACTTGAATTTAAAAACGAAAAAGTTGAAATTCGCTTTGAAAATTTTAATATAGATTGCGCCAACATTGGGGGTTTTGAATTTTGTGACATTAGTTTATAAAAAAAATATACAACAACAACAATAATAATGTATATATGCTTTTTTATATTACGATTTAGGGGTCATATTTTTAATAAAATATTATTTTAGGGGTCGAAAAAAAATTTATTTCTTTTTTTTTCTCTAAAAATTTTTTTTATTTAATTTCATTTATTTATTCATTTAAATTTTATTTTATTTAACGAAAATCATTCTAAAAAATTTAAAATAAAATACTCATTTTTATTTTATTTTATTTTTTCATTCCTTAAAAATATGCAATAATAATAAAAATTTTACGACCAAAATGTTTATTAAAAAAAATATAAGTTTCCTAACTCCTAAAATTATGTAAAAAAATTATTCATTCCCAAATAATTAAATAAAATTTTCTAAAATATTTTCTTAATAGAAAATTTGTTTAATCCGAATGCTTTTACAAAAAAAAACGTGCTTTGTTCTAATGAAACTTACGTACGTCATTTAAAATATTAATATTAATATCAATTAAAAGTTGACAAAAATATTTTATATAAAAATGTTCAAACGTATTTTGAAAATATATATATATATCATTTTATATATATGTATATATGTATATATGTATGTATATATGTATCACAAAATGCAAATATAGGGTAACGAAAAATCTTGTTGGTTAGTTAAAGCAAATTTTATTAAAATTTTAACACTTATATTAAAATTTTTTATTAAGTTTCTTTGTTTTTACACAGCCCTGTGTCAACTTAGTGCAAAATTTTATTCTGCACTTTCTTTACACAGTTTTGTGTCAAATCAAAGCAATTCCCAAATAATTAAATAAAATTTTCTAAAATATTTTCTTAATAGAAAATTTGTTTAATCCGAATGCTTTTACAAAAAAAAACGTGCTTTGTTCTAATGAAACTTACGTACGTCATTTAAAATATTAATATTAATATCAATTAAAAGTTGACAACAATATTTTATATAAAAATGTTCAAACGTATTTTGAAAATATATATATATATCATTTTATATATATGTATATATATATATATATGTATCGCAAAATGCAAATATAGGGTAACGAAAAATCTTGTTGGTTAGTTAAAGCAAATTTTATTAAAATTTTAACACTTATATTAAAAATTTTTATTAAGTTTCTTTGTTTTTACACAGCCCTGTGTCAACTTAGTGCAAAATTTTATTCTGCACTTTCTTTACAAATAATTAAATAAAATTTTCTAAAATATTTTCTTAATAGAAAATTTTTTTAATCCGAATGCTTTTACAAAAAAAAACGTGCTTTGTTCTAATGAAACTTACGTACGTCATTTAAAATATTAATATTAATATCAATTAAAAGTTGACAACAATATTTTATATAAAAATGTTCAAGAGTATTTTGAAAATATATATATATATCATTTTATATATATGTATATATGTATATATGTATGTATATATGTATCACAAAATGCAAATATAGGGTAACGAAAAATCTTGTTGGTTAGTTAAAGCAAATTTTATTAAAATTTTAACACTTATATTAAAATTTTTTATTAAGTTTCTTTGTTTTTACACAGCCCTGTGTCAACTTAGTGCAAAATTTTATTCTGCACTTTCTTTACACAGTTTTGTGTCAAATTAAAGCAACTTAAAACTTTACTCCGTAATTAATTTTGTTACCCTATTTTTTATTTGAATTTACTTTATATAAATACACTTCTATGTATTATATTTCACGCTAAGAAAACTTTAATATGAACTTATAAATTACAAATTGATAAAAACGCACAATTTGCAATTTATACTTAGAGAAATAAAATTTTTGTGCAACGAAAATTTTTATGTTATATTATTTAATATCAATGTATCTGTAACCAAAAAAAATTATTTATTATATACTTTGAATTAAATTAAAAAAAGAGGAAAAAAATAAAACTAGGTTAGATATTGGGATAGGTTAAGGTTTTGAAATATAAAAATTTATATACTTTTATATTGTTTTTGTCTGTACTTCCGAATAACGGGCCCGAGGTTTTAAGATGGCGTCATTATATAACGTTACTTTATGAGATCAGGACTCCGAATAATGATGTCATTTTACCCGCAAACGCCATCTCGTGGCCGAAAAATACATTACAAATTTTTAAAAAAGACTTTTGTTAGAACAAGTTGATTTAAAAAAAATTCTAAAGCTTTGCTCTATTACACTAAATAAAAAATCCATTTAATGCTTACCGTTAAGATAATAACGGCAAAATACTCACTACACCTCTATATCTAGTAATTTGTAGTTTTAGACGACTGCTTAAAAAAAAAATTAAAAGTTTTTTTTTCAGAATATAGTGAATTTCAATATTTACAATTTAACAAAAAATTGGGATCCTAAAATTTACCGTTAAGGAGAAAATGGCAAAAATATGCATTTTTTTAAAAATTTGTAATGTATTTTTCGGCCACGAGATGGCGTTTGCGGGTAAAATGACATCATTATTCGGAGTCCTGACGTCATAAAGTACCGTTACGTAATAACGTCATCTTAAAAGCTCGGGCCCTTTATTCGGAAGTATCCCCTTGTTTTTTTATGTACATATTTGTATATGAATTTATTGTATATATATTTTTTTACTTGATCATTTTGGAATTTATATATAATATTTTTTTATTTTTTACCAAAAATGATTTTTCCTTTAAGTTCAGTATTGTGCTCAAGTAAAATGAAATTTTCATACAAATTTGACATCGTGAAATCAGAAATGAAAAATTTTGCTCCTGATTTCGCTCAAGTAGTACTGAGCTCGCGTGAAAAAATTGTGAAAAAATCGTAAAAAATAATGAATTTTGTGCTTATCAACAGATGGCGCGCAAAAGTCTCCTGATTATTTTTCATGTGAAATAATGTTCACAACATTATTTCACGATGAAATTTTGACATTTGCTAGTTTTTTTTTTATTCCTTTGATCAAAAATTTGAATAGCTGACGTTGAAAGGTCAGTATAAAAAATTACTGACCTTTCAACGGTCTTGAAATGTCAAAATATTAAAATGCCAAATTTTATTTACAAAATATTTTTCACAACTTTTTCACGGCTATTTCACTGGAGAGTTTGTAGAGCTTTGGAGATCGCGTTAAAATTTCATTTCACTGAAGCACAATACTGAACTTTAGATATAATTAAAAATGTGTAGAAATAGAGTTTGTGTCTAGGTTTCATTATCAACAAAAAAATCAAAAAAAAAAGAGTTTGTGTCTAGGTGAAAAACGTCTTGAAAACGATCAACAAACATATCGCATATGACGTTTGGAGACGATGACTGTAAATTATTTCTACACATAGAGCCAGGATACCCTGAAGTTTTACGTTTCATATTAACGAAATCATAAAATTTTTTTGGGTCGTGTATAATATTTTCTCCCATTTTATGTACATATTTGTCAACGTTTTGAAAAATCTGAACATAATTTGTTGTATTTGTGTTTCAGATCCATACTGATATATTCTCTTCTTTTCATTTTTTTATGTAATTTATTCCTTTGATTGCGAAGCGATCTGAGTTCGCAGTTTAACCATGGTTCATACAACTTATGTTTTTTCACAATTTAGGTACATATTTTTAGGTACGTTGTTATTATGTTGTTGGTTGTTCCTAAAGTTATAAAACAACTAAAAGATGATTTTTTCAAAAAAAATCATCTTTTAGTTGTTTTGGGGTAAACATCTATTAAGATCTATTAAGATATTGTTCAACACTATTTTTATTTTAACGCTGAACAATCAGAAAATTAATCCGAAAAGTTAAATTTATTTATAATAGTTCTTTTTTTTCTTCAAAAAATTTTATTAATTGCGGTTGATTTAAAATTTCTGGATTGTTTTATTTAAATTTTAATCTAATTTAATAATAATAATGCCGAACTGTATTTGCAATGATAAAGTAAAGAGAGAGGATCCCAACGTTCAATGTGTGGACTGCAAACATTTTTTTCATCTAGAAATAATACGGTTGAAGAAATTTAATGAGAATGCCATCTCTCTCATATCGTCTTTAACAGATGATAAAATTAAAATGCAACAACAAATTGAAGTTCTGCAGAGTAAGTTAAATTTTATTCAAAATAAACGCAGAGAAAAATGCATTCAAATTGTTGGTATCCCAAATGTCAATGATGCGAATTGTTTGGACTGTCTTAACGTATTCTCTTCTGGCCTTAATTTAAATATAAAGAAAGAGGAAATAGATGATTGTTTTTTACGGAAAATTCATAAACAGTCAATTCCACCAGAGTCTAGTAACATTTCTAATAATTCGACTGCAAACAATAGCTTCACACAAATTATTTGCCTAAAATTTGTTTCTTTACACACAAAGAAACTTGTTATGAAAAGTAAATTTGGTTGCCTTCGTAAATTAAATACTCAAATATTCAGTAATTGTGCTGAAGATAATAAAATCTACATTAATGCTTGCTACTCTGATGAGACTAGAAAACTTCTTGTTGAAGCTAGAAAAGCCAAACGTCAAAGAAAATATAAATATTTATGGGTTGAAAATGATAACATTTACTTGAGGAAAAAGGATAATGATTCAGCTGTGAAAATTAGATCGATCGACAATCTTAATAATCTGCCGTAAATTCAATACTTTTAAGTCTAATTTGTTTTAATGATAAATTCTGATAATTTAGATTTATCAGATAATTTTAACTGTATTCCTTTGTGTATATCTGATAGTGAATATTGTAATAGTGTTTTTCATAACCCAAATTATTTTAATAATATTTCTATAATCAATCAAAACATTCGTAGCATGCGAAAGAATTTTGACTCGTTCCTACTTTATGTTAATTCGTTACCAAATAAGCCAGATTTGATATTTTTAACCGAAACATGGATTTTTGATTGTGAAGTTTCTTTTTATAATATTCCTGATTATATGTAACAATGTTTACGCTGCTGGTGGTGTGCTGGTTTTTGTTAAAATGGATATTCATTGTGAAATGTTGAATGTTAATTTCATTAGTGCAGATGCACTAAGAATTAATTGTATAATTCAAAATGTGGAGTTTGCGTTTCTTTGTCTATATAGGTTTCATAAATTTAACAATAAGGTTTTTCTGGATGAATTATCAAAATATTTGCATACGGTTAATTCCCGTAATTTCATAGTTTTGGGTGATATTAATTTAGATATTTTATGTGATTCTTATGATACTGATGCTTATTTAAGCTTATTCTCATCTTATGGTTTTGAATCTTGTATTAATTCTCCAACGCGGATTTCTAATGTGTCTTATTCTTGTATTGATCACATATTTGTCAGGCTCAGCGCACCTATCAACTGCAATTTGCATAGCTCTACTTATGATCATGGTATTTCTGACCATGTCATGTCTTATTTAGTGTTGAGTAATCTTGGTGTAAAAAAAAGTAATACAAACATTAATTACTCAAAATTTGATTCATCTGTCATTAACTTTGAAGAACTAAATTCTAGGTTAAGATTCGAATATTGGAATGAATATTTATAGTGAAAATAATGCTTCTCGGGCTTTTGATAAATTTATAAATGTGTTATTATTACATATAACTGAATGTAATGAAAAAAAGACCAAATGTAAGAGTAAATTACAGCCTCTTAAGCCTTGGATGACATCTAATTTACTAAAGAAAATTGAAGTTAAACGTAAATTAGGTAAAAAATGTGTTATGAATCCCTACAACATGGTTTTAAAAAATAATTACAGGAATTTTTGCAAAGAACTTAGGATTGATATTAAAAATACAAAAGAACAATTTTATATCCAAAAATTTGCTACAGTTAAGGGTAACGCAAAAAAAGAATGGGGAATTGTTAATAATATATTAAACCGAAAGGAATCTAAAGGTGAAACTATTAAAAGTATAGTTGTTGATGGTATTGAATCAAATGATAATCAAGAAATGGCTAATCTATTTAATAATAAATTTACTGATACTAGTATTTTTTCTAATGAATTTAGTTCTATTAATAATGAAAATAATTATGACTTAGTTAATGACGTCTATCACCAACAAAGCTTTTTTTTTTGAACCGATCACTTCACTGGAACTTTTTAGATTAATTATGCAGCTTGATAATTCTAATTCGAAAGCTAATTTTGGTATCTCGAATATTGTTCTAAAAAAAATTGCTCTCAATGTTGTTGATATACTTACAGTAATTTTAAATCGTTGTGTTGCTGAAGGTATTTTTCCTGATTCTATGAAAGTAGCTGAGGTAATACCGCTTTTTAAAAAAGGTGACAGAAGCATTATAGATAATTATCGTCCTATTTCTATGTTAAATGTTTTTTCGAAAATATTTTAAAAAGCCATTAAATCAAGAATGCTTTGCTTTTTAGATAAATCTAACTTTTTTAGTAATTTACAATATGGCTTTCGTAATGGTAAATCAACTGAAGAAGCGCTTTTAAAATTCTGTTCTGAAATTTATGTAGGTTTAAATAAGAAACTTAAAAATGCGGCACTTTTTATTGATATTAAAAAAGCTTTTGATTCAGTAAATCATGACATCTTATTAAACAAATTACATATGGCGGGTTTTCGTGGCAATTTCTTTAATTTATTCTCTTCGTATCTTACTGGTAGGAAGCAATTTGTAAGAATTAATGGAATTCATAGTGATTTAAAAAACATTTGCTTAGGAGTTCCTCAAGGATCTTAGGAGTTCCTCAAGGATCTAGGTCCTATTTAATTTTTAATTTTTTTCAATTCTATTTTTTTGCAAAAATTTAAGGGTAAGTTAACTGCGTTTGCTGATGATGTTGCTTGTTCTTATACTGCTGATTCAGTCTTTGGTATTGTTTGTGACATTAATTTTGATTTAGAACTGCTAAGACATTGGTTTTGTGCTCATAAACTTTTATTGAGTGAAAAAACTAAAGTAATGTTTTTCAGTCTTACTGGTTCAGTACCTTTAGTTGATAATTTAGTTTACCATTGTGCAAATTGTAGTAAATTTAATATAAATAATAATTATGATCATACGTGTCATAATTTTGAGGAATCTAATGTATGTGCTTCTGGCTGTTTTATAATAGATCCGGTTTAGTCTTTCAAGTATTTGGGTGTTACAATAGACTTTAAATTTAAGTGGTCTGAGCATACTTCAATTCTAAAAAAATATTTTTACTCCGTAATTAGGCAATTTTATCATCTCAAAGACTTTTGCTCACCCAAATTACTAACTATGATTTACTATGGTCTTTTTAATTCGAAACTCCAATATGGAATTATTAATTGGGGTGGTACTCATAATAATTTGTTACAACCTCTTATTACACAACAAAAATGTATCATAAGAATAATTCTTAAAAAAAATATTAGAGTTTCATCTTTTAATTTATTTAAATCTTTGAAGATTCTACCATTAAAGCATCTATTTTATTTTAGAGTTCTAAAGGAATATTTTCGTGGAATTGACTGTATGCAGTTTAGATACTCTGATATATATAACCTTAGAATTAATTATAGAAGATTAGCTATTGTACCTCCACATCATGTTCAACATTTCCTGAGCTCTTATATGGTAATCGCGCCACGGCTTTATAACTTGTTACCAATTGACATTGTGAATTTTAATTACAGCTTCAGGCTTCTTAAAAATATCAAATCTTGGCTATTTGAACATAACCACGATGAAATTAAAAATCTAATTCGGCTTATAATTTAATGTGCTAGTCATTTTTTTCTTCTTGCGTTTTGTACTGCGTTTTGTATTGCTGAAACTTAATTTCATTTTTTACCTTTTCTTTCTCCCTCTTTTCCTCTGTTTTATTTCTTACTTTTTTGTAGTTCCTAATTTTGTGTACCCCTTAATTACTTAAATTCATTGTAAATGTTTTTTTTGTTGCTTTCAACAATGCAACCTGTTTGCATAGAAAGCATAACTTTTTCTTTCTTTAATTATCTTCAAAATATTATATTATTGTCAAAATTTTTATTTGGTCAAAATTTTTTTTAGTAAATTTAATATTAAATAAATTAAATTACAAAATATTATTTAATTCTCAAAGTAATAATTTAATCACACAGTGTGGAAAAAGGATGAATTTAAATATAGAAAGATTATAATTTTTATAAAATAAAATATAAGCTATATATATATATATTTACTAATAATTTAAATGTAAAAAAAAAAAAACAATGTAATAATAAAATTTTGTAGATAATGCAGAAAATAAAATGAATAATAAAAAAATAAATTAATAATATTATTATTATTGCTAATATTTCTATAATTATTACTAAATTTATTTTTGTTGGGTTGCTCCGCTTGTAGCCCATTTCCGTCCAATTTTTTCATCATTGTTGTTATTAAAGTCAGCATTTGATCTCCTAGGACTGCTTGACTGTTATTTGATGTATTCGAACTTCCAATGCCTCCTGAATTGCGAGTTTCATTTAGATATTGTCGAGCTGCTCCTATTGAGACTCGTAAATTATCAGGATTTTTGAATATTAAATACTGTTTCAAATCTGCTGATCGCAGATATCTTTCATTCACTCTGTTTCGATAAGCTGCCAATTTTTCTGATATCCGTTCACCAAAAAGTTCTACTGTTTCGTTTTCATGTTGGTACATTTCCGATGCTAATGTTGCCATATCTTTGCTTTCAATGAATCGATTTCTTAAAATATCTTTGTATGGGGTAAGATTTTAGACGCTGGCATATCTAAAAAGTGGGTTGACCGCACCTGGCAGTTTATTGGTAATTAAAATTCTCAATAGTATTCTCTTTTGTTCATCTCTAGTCAATTCGTATGCTTGGTGAGCCAACTCTAGAAAATTGTTCAGTTCGTTTTCAATGTCCCACCATACACCGGAAAATGTTGGAACTTGTACCAAAAATGTTTTTATTATTTTTTCAACTGGTAACAGTGTTAGTTCCAAATGATATGAGTTGTCATTAGTACAGTTTTCCTCGTTGTATTCCTGTTGCTCAGGTAATTAACGTGGTGGTAGAGGCGGAATAGGGGTCGAAGTTAACCCTGATGGTCCTGGCCTATTCATCGTACTGTTACTAAAAAAAATGGGGGTTATTTATTTGATTCATTTCGTTTGATTTTTTTATATTCAAACTTCTTCTCTCCGTTTTAGTAATTATCACTTTATTTTTCCTTGTTTTCTAGGTCTTCCTATTGGACCAATTCTATTATATTTTGCCCCGGATCTTAATGTTCTAAAACTTTTCCTATTTTCCGATACTCTATCTCCTTGCACTTGGTCTAAAAAATCAGCAAAATTGTTTTTATTTAAAAATTCTAAATTTGGTTCTTCTTCTATATTTTCGATGTTTATTTTCGTTTTTTCATCCGAATTTTCAAATTCCGGACTTGAATTTAAAAACGAAAAAGTTGAAATTCGCTTTTTTTAATATAGAAAATTTTAATATAGATTGCGCCAACATTGGGGGTTTTGAATTTTGTGACATTAGTTTATAAAAAAAATATACAACAACAACAATAATAATGTATATATGCTTTTTTATATTACGATTTAGGGGTCATATTTTTAATAAAATATTATTTTAGGGGTCGAAAAAAAATTTATTTCTTTTTTTTTTCTCTAAAAATTATTTTTATTTAATTTCATTTATTTATTCATTTAAACTTTATTTTATTTAACGAAAATCATTCTAAAAAATTTAAAATAAAATACTCATTTTTATTTTATTTTATTTTTTCATTCCTTAAAAATATGCAATAATAATAAAAATTTTACGACCAAAATGTATATTAAAAAAAAATAAGTTTCCTAACTACTAAAATTATGTAAAAAAATTATTCATTCCCAAATAATTAAATAAAAATATTTTCTTAATAGAAAATTTGTTTAATCCGAATGCTTTTACAAAAAAAAACGTGCTTTGTTCTAATGAAACGTCATTTAAAATATTAATATTAATATCAATTAAAAGTTGACAAAAATATTTTATATAAAAATGTTCAAACGTATTTTGAAAATATATATATATATCATTTTATATATATGTATATATGTATATATGTATGTATATATGTATCACAAAATGCAAATATAGGGTAACGGAAAATCTTGTTGGTTAGTTAAAGCAAATTTTATTAAAATTTTAACACTTATATTAAAATTTTTTATTAAGTTTCTTTGTTTTTACACAGCCCTGTGGCAACTTAGTGCAAAATTTTATTCTGCACTTTCTTTACACAGTTTTGTGTCAAATTAAAGCAACTTAAAACTTTACTCCGTAATTGGTTTTGTTACCCTATTTTTTATTTGAATTTACTTTATATAAATGCACTTCTATGTATTATATTTCACGCTAAGAAAACTTTAATATGAACTTATAAATTACAAATTGATAAAAACGCACAATTTGCAATTTATACTTAGAGAAATAAAATTTTTGTGCAACGAAAATTTTTATGTTATATTATATAATATCAATGTATTTGTAACCAAAAAAAATTATTTATTATATACTTTGAATTAAATTAAAAAAAGAGGGAAAAATTAAAACTAGGTTAGATATTGGGATAGGTTAAGGTTTTGAAATATAAAAATTTATATACTTTTATATTGTTTTTGTCTGTACTTCCGAATAACGGGCCCGAGCTTTTAAGATGGCGTCATTACATAACGGTACTTTATGACATCAGGACTCCGAATAATGATGTCATTTTACCCGCAAACGCCATCTCGTGGCCGAAAAATACATTACAAATTTTTAAAAAAGACTTTTGTTAGAACAAGTTGATTTAAAAAAAATTCTAAAGCTTTGCTCTATTACACTAAATAAAAAAATCAAATTAATGCTTACCGTTAAGATAATAACGGTAAAATACTCACTACACCTCTATATCTAGTAATTTGTAGTTTTAGACGACTGCTTAAAAAAAAAATTAAAAGTTTTTTTTTCAGAATATAGGGAATTTCATTATCAACAAAAGAATTTCATTATTTAACAAACAATTGGGATCCTACAATTTACCGTTAAGGAGAAAATGGCAAAAATATGCATTTTTTTAAAAATTTGTAATGTATTTTTCGGCCACGAGATGGCGTTTGCGGGTAAAATGACATCATTATTCGGAGTCGTGACGTCATAAAGTACCGTTACGTAATGACGTCATCTTAATTTTTGGAGATCGCGTTAAAATTTCATTTCACTGGAGCAAAATACTGAACTTTAGATATAATTAAAAATTTGTAGAAATAGAGTTTGTGTCTAGGTTTCATTATCAACAAAAAAATCAAAAAAAAGAGTTTGTGTCGAGGTGAAAAACGTCTTGAAACGATCAGCAAACATATCGCATATGACATTTGGAGACGATGACTGGGAATTTCAAACACAATAGCTGAATGATGAATTGAATTAGAGAAAATATTCTCATTGTCAGTAGCAAGAGTAACCATTGCATAGTCATAATTGTTAGTGAAAATTAAATCTAACCATTTACCTTTACTATTGGGATTGCGAACCACCTGCTGAAGCTCATTACCAAAAGTGCTGATTAGGTTAAAATCAATATCATCGGCGAAGTTAATAGGTAATAGATTATTATCACACGCGTCCGGAATACAAAATAAGTTAGGGCGATTGAAATCGCCAAAAATAAATAGCTGATCATTATCTTTTAAATTATTATTAACCGATCGTACTATCGTGCAAATATTTTCATACTTAGACTCGTCGGAGTTCGGGGGTATATATACTGCATAAATATATATATAATTATTACCACAGTGTAACCTTACTATTTTATGCTAAAAAAAGTGCGAAGAAGTGGTATTTACTATTTCACTAGTTACGCAGTTGCGAACAGCAATAAGGACACCGCCTTTTCTAGAGAGGCCAGTTGCAGCATAGTCCCTATCACATCTGTAAATTGTCCAATTCGAATCTAGAATTTCCTCGTCTTTAAATGAGTCATTCAGCCAAAGGATTCTTATGGGTTGTATAGGTTTTTTAATAGTTTTATTACTTAGGTGAACAGTTTTAGAAAACGGGAAGGTATTAATATTATTAATTAAAGGTTTATTATTAATATTTATACTATTATTATTAGTAGACATTTATATTAAATTGTCATTACCAGAATGTGGACTTTTTCCTTTCTTGTGATGGGAGGGGACGAAAGAACTTGTCCAAGTCTTTTCTAGATTTTTGCAGATTTATAATTCTTTTAGAATTTAAGTGAGAAGGATAAGCTTCTAAATCTTTGGTAACTTCTCGGTCACTTATACCCAAATAATCGTGATAACGGACGAAGATATTTTTTAAAGTATTATATTCTATAGGAAAGCCGTCCTGTTGCATTAAAACTTTAATATTTGTTTTTTTAGCACATTTCCAACCAAATTGGAAGAAATGTGTATATTAGTTTCACTCTGTCTGTCCGTCTGTCCGTCTGTCCGTCTGTCCGTCTGTCCGTCCGTCCGTTTACACAAACTTCTACATCTATTAAGATAGAGTATTAAAATTTTGATCATAGATAGATAGTAATAAAATAATAGGTCCAGTAGAACAAAATTTTCTTCTATCTCTTTTCCCCTCTGAGTTATTCCCCCTCCAAGTTCGAAAATTACCCATATTGAACATCTAATAACTTTTAAACCAATAAAAATTTTTGAGGTCTGTAAAAGCCATAAGATAGGAAAATCTTTTATCTTTTTCGTGAAATAAACAAATTTTTTAAAATTTAATTCTTTGATGTATAAAAATACCGTTATCTTCATACAACTTTTTTTAGTTTTTTTAACACCCTGTATTTCCCAAACTGCTTATTATAGAAGGCTGAAATTTATGCACCAAAGAGATATCTAAAAAATAACTAGAGTCTCTGAAGAAATTGTATCCGTATCTCTTCTCCCCTTTCCGTTGTGGCCCTTCGAAAATCAAAAAATTACATTTTTAATTTACTTGTAAAATTATAACTGCACAATATTTTTAAAAACAAATATTGGGAAAAGTTTCGAAATTCATATTTCTTTAAAGTGCATTAATTAATAAATTATATTCATTTGCCTCACACTTATAATTAATCAAAATTCTTAATCATGTAAAATTTTCCAAAAAACGAACATTTTGCATATTTTTAGGAGCTTTATAAAGGGAATATTGGATATTATTTCATATCACATTATATGTTCAATTAAAAGCAAAATTAGGGAAAACTTAAATGATAATTTTATATATATGTATTTTGTTGGAATAATAAACTTGGAAGGAAAAAAAAATTATAAAATCGAACAGGGACACATTTTTTACCTATATTTACCATATCATTTTTTATCTTTCCTATGTATAGTACATTGAAAATACTACTAAAACTGCACAATATGCACATATAGGAATTCTCATTGTTTTACAATAGCTCATAGTTCTACATGTGGCGATTTTGAGGAAATGTGCTTTTGACAAACCCGGGGTTTGTTTATCGTATTTTTTTGTTTTACCATCAATACATACCGTGCTATCTTGTTTATGTAAGTAAGCAAGATAAAGTCTGATATTATGAAATGTATTATAGTCTCTAAGACGGGATAGTATATAGTGACCTCGGTTTTCATCGGATGCTGATGTGTTAGTTAATTTCACGACAGGTGGTACAAGTGGGTCAAGAAGTGGTTCTGATTGTTGGCTTATGTAAGAGTTTGTAAAGTCATGTTGTGAAGAAGTTGATGGTACAATTTTAAAAGTAGATGGTTGCACTGTTTGTCCTTGGACAAAATTAGCATATTTGTTATTATTACTAACGCTATTGCTATTACAAATCAATGGATCTAGGTCTGATTTCGGTTGGCTATTGTTAATAGGTGTTATTGTTTGTTTAGGTTGTGAGGTAGTAGGACATGTATTATTAGTACTCGCAGAGGCTGGGTTTTCTAGAATTTGTGGTAAAGAATTAGGTTGTGGATAACTTAAATATGAAATTAGTAGTTATGGGGCCACGATGTGCAGGGAACTAAATCGGCCATATATCACCAAAGAGTTTGGGTGTGGTCAATGGGTGTCAGGTTTCACTAGGTTAAATGGTGTGGTTAATTGGTGCGTTTAAGGGTGTGGTTAATGGTGTTCAATGGTGTGGTTAATAGGTGCCATTAATGAGGCGCCATTGATTAATTAGTGATTAATGGTTTTGTGTATATGCAAATAGTATGCAATGGAGCTACAAAAGTGAAAGGCGATATTTTGTAATTTTGTGCATGCGATCGAAAAGATCATTGTGTACAATTATTAAAATTAAAAGATACAATTATTTGCATAGTATTGTTTTATATATGAGATTTTGGTGAATGAATAATATGACCTTGGTTTTTTTTGTGTTTTGTTTTGTAAACGATACTATGCATTAAGGTATTTTTATTTAGTTTTTTTTTTGCAAAGAGGTTTAATATACGAGATTATATTTTTATTTAGCTTGTGGATATGCATAGGGTTTATGTACCATTATTTCTTGCATCCACAAAATATAGTATATATATATACATATTACATATATTGTAAAAAATTTTGCCACAACAGTGAAAAGCAATTTGTGGTAATTTGTGTATGCAATCGAAAAGATGATTGTGTACAATTATTTATAATTATTAAAATTAAAAGATACAATTATTTGCATAGTATATATGAGATTTCTGTGAATGAATAAAATAATTTTTTGTATTATGCATTTGTATACAAGACAAGTAAAACTAGAATGAACTTAATGGAAAAAAAACTTGTTGTATATATATTTGCTGATTTCTTTATGTATACAAGAAACTTGATATCTGTATATATTGTATATACTATATAGCATCATGGTCGAATAGCGTATATTTGTTTTTGTAAAATTGCAACAACAAATACGGTATATTTTTCTTATGAACGCTTTTGTGTATAAAAAATTGTGTATCGGAAAGAGTTGCTAGTTATATATGTGATTATGTATTTTTATTACAAAAACGTAATTCTAGAGTAAAATAATAAGTTAGAATAGTGAAGATGCATTATGTGTGAGAAGAGATATGTATGAAATGTTTGTTGATATAACAACAAGAAAACAAAAATTGCATGACTGCTTGACAGCTTTTTTAAAGCTCCGCCTTTGTAAACAAAAGTTTTGTTTGCAAAATAAAAACAAAACTTGTTATCAAAAATAAAAAACACGTGTCTATAGAAAACAACTTGTAAATAAATTAAACTTGATTTTTATATTTCAATGTTTCCTTATCAAAGTTTATTAACATTATTTTTTACATATTCAAATTATGCAATTATAATACTGATACTCATGTTATTAAATTAAACTTGATTTTTAATTCAAGGGCATATTATTAAAGGTTATTAACATTATTTTGTACATGAAAAAATTATGCAATAAAAAGTTTTCATATATGAAGTTATTTTATAGGATAAGTTATAAAAATAAATTTGACCGAAAAATAAAATACGATAATGAATTTTATATTTGGTACAATTTTCTAAATATACAAAAAAAGTATGTATTATATTTTTTACACAAATTTGGAAATATCCTAAGTCATTGCAAATGAAGTAATTTAATTTTGATTTCTCATAAAATATTTTTAATATCAGGCAAAAAAAGTTTATAATTACGGCTTCAATTTAATTTCATTTTTTTTGCGCGTGTTTATCTTTTTTGAGTGTGAAAATTTTGTGCGCGTGTTTCCTGAGTATTACAAAATAATATTGAATATGTCTAGAATTATTTTTTGAAGCAAAAAGATTATTTTAATATGATATTTTATATAATTTTTCTAAAATATATTAATATATATTATTATGAATAATATATATGTATATACATATATTAAACATAAAGATTTTTTTTTGCATATTCAGTATAAATATAATAAATTAAATTAAATATATTTTTTTAAAAACTTGTGAATAATATATTGCAAAGGTAAGCATTTATAGGGTATAAATTCGAAATTTAAATTTATTTCTAATCACTTCAAAAGTTTATTCCAAAGTTATTGTTTATAATTTAACAAAAAAACAATTCAAGATGAAATTTATGAATTTACTGTTTTACATTCTTACATGTGTAATTTCATCATCTTTCGGTCAGGAGACCAAAGATGTTAAAATGGAGTTCTTGACGAATAACAGGGACACAAGGATCGTTTCCAACAACAACATTTGGGGTGCTGTGCAGATTCGCAATTTTGTCCCTTTCCAAAAACCGGAATTATCCATGGCAACAGAAGATGAATTGATTCCGGTCACAACAAACCGCCAAAGGAAGGCCCATAAAAGGCCAACAGCACAGTCTCCAACAACATCATCAACAACAACAACAGAGATACCAGCAGAGTCGCTCACATCGTATAGTCTAAATCCGCTAACACAGTAAAGTTTATCCACTAACACAGTAAAGTTTTATATTTGGTACAATTTTCTGAATATACAAAAAAAGTATGTATTATATGATGAAATTTATGAATTTACTGTTTTACATTCTTACATGTGTAATTTCATCATCTTTCGGTCAGGAGACCAAAGATGTTAAAATGGAGTTCTTGACGAATAACAGGGACACAAGGATCGTTTCCAACAACAACATTTGGAGTGCTGTGCAGATTCGCAATTTTGTCCCTTTCCAAAAACCGGAATCATCCATGGAAACAGAAGATGAATTGATTCCGGTCACAACAAGCCGCCCAAGGAAGGCCCATAAAAGGCCAACAGCACAGTCTCCAACAACATCATCAACAACAACATCAACAACAACAACAGAGATACCAGCAGCATCAGAGTCGTCAGAATTAGACGATTCTAGGTATGATTTAAGAACAACTCTTATTAGCGAGTAAGTTTGTACATATTATGATTATTTATAATAAATTTATTTTTCAGAACAAATAATTGTAATTGCAGGGCAGGATCTGGGGATCACGGCGAGCAAGGTGACATGCTGAGTAATGAACGCTACAAAAGCCATAGGACAGGGTGCCGAGATTAATTTTTTGTATATTAATTTTGTAATAATTTTTGTAATACATATTGTAATATTCATTTTTTATTTTAAAAAATAAAAAAAATTAAAAATTAAAAAAATTGTCTTTATATTTTTTCATTTTGGTTGCTTCAGTTTTGAGGATTTTTTCACTTTCGTTGTTATCTCACTTTTGATAATTTTTTTCACTTTTGTTGCTTCACTTTGGTTGTTTCACTTTCGTTGTTATCTCACTTTTGATAATTTTTTTCACTTTGGTTGCTTCACTTTGGTTGTTTCACTTTCGTTTTTCATTTTGGTTACTTGGTTATGTTATGTTTCGCTTTTCATGATTTTTTCACTTTGGTTGTTTCGATTTTGATGATTTTTTTACTTTAATTCTTTAACTTTGATTTTAATATAAATAAATATAAATAAATAAGATAACGTAGTACGATAAATAATATAAATAAGCAGGGTTACGCAATTAATTTTTATTGCAATTATTATTTTGCATAATTTTTCAAATGTACAAATAAAGTTAATAAACATTGAAAATATGGCCTTGAAACCATACTTGTATCTTATAACCGTACTAAACAAAATGTTTGTCAGTTGACCATTGTACCAGTTAAGCCACCGAGTCACTTGAATTTCAAGTAATAAAATGATTATATAAATTTCATTTTTTTAATTAGTTTTCTTGACTTGAATTTATTTATAAAATTTCAACACTTACAATGTGTTGCTAAATTTAATTTGTCGACTTCAGTTAAAAATAATAAATACAAAAATTTATAATATTTTATTTATTTAAAAAAAAAAAAATATTGCGCATGTCAGGAATCGATCGCTGAACAAAATGTTTGTCAGTTGACCATAGTACCAGTTAAGCCACCGAGTCACTTGAATTTCAAGTAATAAAATGATTACTTATATAAATTACTTATATAAATTTCATTTTTTTAATTAGTTTTCTTGACTTGAATTTATGTATAAAATTTCAACACTTACAATGTGTTGCTAAATTTAATTTGTCGACTTCAGTTAAAAAATAATAAATACAAAAATTTATAATATTTTATTTATTTAAAAAAAAACAAATATTGCGCATGTCAGGAATCGATCGCTGAACAAAATGTTTGTCAGTTGACCACATCTTTCAATTAGATCTCGAGTCGTTCACATCGTATAGTCTAAATCCGCTAACACAGTAAAGTTTATACAGTAAAGATTTCTTTTTCTTTCTTTAATATTCTTTTCTTTTATATATTAATTTAATTATTTGCAAAATTCTAAACAATTCCACGCCAATGGCTTGTCACAACATGCTCATGAGGTAAAAACATTTTTAATTCAACATAAAATAGATATACTACTAATATCAGAAACACACTTTACAAATAAAAGTTTCTTAAAAATCAATAATTACAATATTTATCATACAAATCATCCGGACGGCACAGCCCGCGGTGGAACAGCCATAATCATCAAAAACTCAATCAAACACCATGAGCTTTCAAAATATGAAAAAAATCATTTACAAGCAACGAGTGTCTCTATTGAAGACTGGAATGGTCAACTAACAATTTCATCACTATACTGCCCACCAAAACACAACATCAACAATACTCAATACATCAATTACTTCAAAACGCTTGAAAATAGGTTCTTAGCTGGTGATGATTACAATGCTAAGCACATGCATTGGGGATCCAGAACCATAACGCAAAAAGGACGACAACTAAGAATAGCAATGGAAAAATGTGGGCTCAGTAGTATATCATCTGGACAACCTACCTACTGGCCCACGGATTTAAGCAAAACCCCCGACTTAATAGACTTCAGCATCACAAAAGGAATTCCAGTAAATAACACCTTAGCTGAATCGTGCTTAGAGTTGTCATCGGACCACTCCCCAGTCATCATAACAATAACTACTAAAATAATATTAAAAAACAAAGATATTCGGCTTCACTCTAGAAATACCAACTGGCAAGAATTTAGGAATATAGTAGACAACAATTTTTAACTTAACATCCCATTAAAAACTCCTGATCAAATTTCGGATGCAGTTAAGAAAACTCAGTACTAATAGAAGCAAGTAGTGAAGCAACACCACCACAAATAACGAACAATATATATTCGACACTACCAACAACTGTAAAGGTTAAGATAGAAGAGAAACGAAACTTAGGAAAATATGGCAGCAAACTAGGGCTCCTGTGGACAAAGCGAAATTTAACAAAGTAGTCAAAGGGTTAAAATCACTACTCTACAAACTAAAGAACGAATCTGTGCAAAACTACGTTCGGAACTTATCGCCATCAGAATCAACGAACTTTTCCCTATGGAAGGCAACCATAAAGTTAAAACAACCACAAATACATATACCACCAATAAAAATGAAAAATGGAAACTGGGCAAAAAGTGACTCTGAAAAAGCGGAAACTTTCGCAGCTCATCTAAAAGATACGTTCACCCCTTATCCGAATTATATTTATGAAATGAATATAGATATTTACATACATATATATACTACATAAATTAATCATAATTGAATCATGATATTTTTATTTATCTTAAGCTTTGTTTATGTTAGAGCTAAGCTTTGTTTATGTTAAAATCAATTAACTTTTGTTTATATTATTCAGAATCATATTAATGTAAAGCATTCTTATTTATTTCCTATTTCACAATTATTAAGAATATTTCAAATTTTAATTGAATCATTGTTTTAATCAATAAAAGCATAAATATCTAGTTTGTTCTAAAATATTTAAAAACATAATTGTTTATATAAGAATCCTATAAATACAGAAGAATCTTAAAAATATGTTGTATTCTAATTTAGACTTTTTGAAGTAATTTAGACTTTTTGATGTAATCAGTTTATTTCATTTAATAAAGTATTCAAACTTTTGAAGTAATCAGTTTATTTTCATTTAATAAAGTACTAGAAAGGAGTATCATTATTTGTTTTAATTATAAATGAAAAACAAATAATTATAATTGGCGCAGTCGGTAGGATAGTTAAGAAAATCCATCGAGGATAATTCTGCTATCTAAATAGTTAATAACTAAAAAAGAATCTAATAATAAACTAATAAAAAAAGTGAAATTTATTTTATTAAAAAAAATTTTAGAATCCATCGAGGATATCTAAAAAATAATAATATATTTAAAAAGAAAAATATATACACAAAAGTATATAAAAATATATACATATATAAACATATATAA
The DNA here is from genome assembly GCA_949752835.1 of Empis stercorea. Lineage (NCBI taxonomy): Eukaryota > Metazoa > Arthropoda > Insecta > Diptera > Empididae > Empis > Empis stercorea. The sequence continues at coordinate 33,350,736 of OX457089.1, forward strand.
AATATATATAAAAATATATATACATATTAAATTTTTATTAAATTTATTGTTAAAAACACAAAAAAAAAAAATTTACATTTAAAACTAAAATAATAAGAAAATAATAATATATATATAAAAAATTTTTTTTTTATAAATAAAATAAATAATATCAGTGTATTGTTCAGATGAAAACTATGCAATTATCAGTACTGTAAGTTAAATTTTTCAATATTATATATATTAAAAGAAAAAATTTTATGTCAACATCCTCAAATGAAAATAATTTAAATTCCGAATTATATAAGTTAATTACAAATTTCGAAAATTTAAATATAAAAGATAATAAAAGTAATTCTTTAATTGAGGATAAAATATTAAATTACACTATGGCAAATTCAACATTCTTGAAAGTGCACGCGGATACCATCCCTGAATTTGATGGTGATATCAATGAATTGAGTTTTTTTATTGAAAGCATTGATAGTATTGTAGACGGTTTTTTTGACAAAGTTAATGTAGAAAATATACAAAATAAATTATTATTTCGAACAATTATTAGCAAATTAAAAGGCCCTGCTAGAGAGGTCATAAATATTAGTGATTGTTCCAATATTTCAGAATTAAAAATTGAACTTATTCGAAATTTTAGTGATCCAAGAGACGAAACTTCTTTATCATTCGATTTAAATAATTTAAGACAAAACCTAAATGAAAATCCTTTTCAGTTCCATAACAGAGTTAGGAAATTATTAAACACAATTTCAAATTATTTATCTATCCTGTTAATCGTAAATTAATCGTAAATTTAAATTACATATGTATACTCGCCAGGCTCTGCAAGTATTTTTGGCACGTTTAAGAAATCCATATGGTTTAATGTTACGGACAAGACAACCAGATACTTTATTAGATGCAGTCAATTTTATAAGACAAGAAGAAAATATTAGATACTTACAAAACGGAAATAATAATTTAACAAATCAGAAAAAAATGTCTCATAAACCTCAATTAATTGCTATAAATAATAGAAATACAAGGTTTGAGAGACCACATTACTATAACAATTCATTTTTACCCCAAAATTCTAATTTTCAAAATAAACAAAATTTTCCAACAGGACCAATTCATATACAACCTAGACAAAATATTCCGATAAGAAAATTCCCCACAAATCAACAAGTATTTGGTAAACCACAAAATGTTTGGAAACCAAAACCTGTACTTAACCAAGAAAAACCAGGTATTGGTTTTTCTTGAACTGTATCGGTTCTTGTTGAGTACATCAACAAGAACCGATACAGTTCGCAAACCAATTAATCAACCCTCTACTTCAAAATGGTATTCTGAAGAACTTTTTAATACTGAACAACTTTCTCTTCCAAAAGAAATTAATCCATTAATTCCAGAAAATCAAGTATGTCCAAGTAATCAAGAATTTCATTATGAGTTCAGGAAATTCCGAGGAAATCAATAATAATGAAGAATATCAGGATTTTATTCTGGACAGGGAATCAAACGAAATAACATAGTAGAATTTCATAATATTAATGAAAAGAAAAATTTACCATTTATATCTATAAAAAATCCACCCTTGAAATTATTAATTGATACCGGTTCTACTAAATCATTTCTTTCTCTGGAAATTGTCGATAAATACTTTAAAAAATATAAAAAATACACTCCTTTTACTTTCCCTTTTATGAATTCACACTTCCAGTATATAGGTATATTTATATATGTATATATATATATCTCCTCACCTGGCCATAACTCTTAAACGGCTTGACCGATTGAGCTCAAATTTGGAAGTTGAGCTCGTGTCATCAATGGCTTGGTACCATAATTTGGGGCCTTTTTGATTAGGGGGACGGGGGCGCGGAGGGCCGTTTAATTTTTGAATGTACCAAAAAAATCATGTGGGATATCAAATGAAAGGTCTTGCCGAGTACATCTCAATGGGGTAGTTCGGGGGGCGCCGTGGGTCATCTCGGGCCCAAAACGGGGGCAATGTGGGGCCCCATCATACAAAAAATCGTGTGCGGAATCAAATGAAAGGTCTTGAAAAGTACATCTCGATGAGGGTAGTCCGTGGGGCACATTCGATTATACGGGGGCCCAAATGTGGGTCATGTGGGCTCATTATACAAAAATCATGTGGGGTATTAAATGAAAGGTCTTGAAGAGTATATTTAAATGAGCGTAGTCCGTAAAGGCACACTGGGTTACACGTGGTTCCAAAAGGGGGTCATGTGGGTCAACAAGGCCTTAAATCATAAAAATATCGTGTAGGGTATCAAATGAAAGGTCGTGCAGAGTACATCTCGTTTCGCAGTGCGTGGGTCAAGTGGGCCCAAAATCTGTTCCGAGAGGTACTCTGGGTCTTGTGGGGCCCATAATGTAAAAAGACATGAGAGGTATCAAATAAAAGGTATTGAAAAATACATTTCGTTGCGCAGTCCGTGGAGCTTCATAATTCATTTTAGGGCACAAAACCTGTGTCATGTGGGGGCCCATCATAAAAAAATCAGGTGGGGCATCAAATAAAAGGTCTTGAAGCGTAGTCCGAGCAGTACCCTGGCTCATGTGGAGCCGATTATACAAAAAACATCAGCCACATGTGGAATTCCAAATCGTGGGCCATGAGTAGCCCAAACAAATCATTCCCAAGTTGTCAAAGTATTTAAATATTTTTAGTCGGTTAAATGAATAAATATTTGACCGACTAAAAAGTGTAAAATAAAAAATATAAATAAAAAAAGTTTTTTAAAAATACTTTCCCTTAAAGAAATATTCAACTAAAAAGTAATAAACAAACAAATAATACCACATCAATGTACTTTGCCGTTGAATTTGAGCAACTGTCAACAATAGTAAGGGAAAGGTAGACCTCTTTATCAATGGCATTAATTCTGATAAGGTCTACTTTCCCTTACTATTGTTGACAGTTGCTCAAATTCAACGGGAAAGTACATTGATGTGGTATTGTGATATATGCCACTAAACATATACGAAAATATTCGTCATATGTTTATGTTTTAATGTAAACAAAAGTGTAGGTCAAACGGGCATCGACTTTCACTTTGTTTGTTTACAAAATATCACCAAATATGTTTATGTTCTGTGTGGTATACATGTTAATAACACATATATTCCAATGCATTTATATATATGCATACAGAGAACATTATTAGTGATCATGTAAATATATATAAGTATTGCACATATATTTATATGTGCAATACTTTATAATTATAAAGAAATTTAGAGATTGCTGGCGTTAGCAAATATTACCAATAATTAGAAATAAGTAACTAATAAGTAATAAGTATGTATCGAATAGATTTAGGGTATAAAAGAGAATATGAATAAAATAAAGATTCACTTTTAACTTGAAAGTCAAACCAATTATTTTATTTTAACTAGGCTACTCGCTACCATTATAATAAAATAATATACTTCCAATCCAACTGAACTAGGCTCTTTAGCTAATTTTAGTTTAACTCAGGCTCTTTAGCTAAGGTTATTGGATTGGATTTATTTATATAATAGTCCTACGACCAATCGGGGATACCCTCATATAGGTATCCAAGGGGAGTAGTTAACATAAGATCGGACAGATTGGGCCAGATATTACATGGCGATCCTGCCAGGAGCACTAGAAGAAGATAAGAAGGCTGGCCCAAGACCAATCAGTCTGGAGGAATATAGAAGGAAACATTTCAACAACAACAACAACAACAACAACGTCGTAGAAGCTGTACCAACTCCCATAAAAATCAAGAAACGAGGAGGAAAGGCAGCAAAGGCCAGGAAGGAGATTGGCGAACTGAAGAGACTGCAAAGATTAGCGGTAAAACCAGAGGAGAAAGAAAGATTTAAGGCGCTGGCCAAGGAGAAGCAGGCAGCAGAAAAAGAAAGAAGGAAGAACAACGCCAACAAGTTGGACGAATTGTTTCAACGTTGTTTTGACTGTTTCCCTACAGAAATTTAAATAATAGATAAATTAATATAAATATATATATGTATATTTCAAAAAAAAAAAAAAAAATATATGTAATTCTAAAGAATAATAAATATGAAATAAATGTAATTTTAAAGAAAAATAATAAATATGATTTTAAAGAAAACAATAAATATGAAATAAATACCCTATGTATATGTAATTTTAATAATAAATAAATATCCTATGTATATGTAAATTTAAAGAATAATAAATATGAACTAAATATCAAAAAAAAAAAAAAAACAAAGTATATAGACAATATTTAGGTAATATATATGTATATCTAAGAAAACAAATAATAATACGTATATACAATATATAATTTGAAATACTTTTATAAATAAATATGCAATATGACAAAGGAAGGGTCAATTGCACTTGAAAAAGAAAAATAACGGAAAAAAAATTTTACTTTTATAAATAAATATGCAATACGACAAATGAAGGGTCAATTGCACTTGAAAAAGAAAAATAACTAAAAAAAAAAAAATAAATATTTTGGAAACAAATACTTTGATATATACATAACACATGTTATCGGAAAATTTTCATTATTAGTAATGAACATAATATAAAGAATAATTTAGAAATCATTTTTTTTTTGAAAAAAAACCGAATTACCATAACCCAAAATAAACCATAACCCAAAAGTAAATAAATAAGTATATGTATCGTGAATGATTCTTGTTTTTTTCTTGAAAATTCTTTTCGATAGCGTAACATTACGTAAATTTAAATATTATCTATATAAATTTAAATATTTCTTTGCATTGTGTTGATAATAATATATTTTTTTTTAACATGGGAAGTTCTTCCACCAAAGAGGAAGAAATCTTCGTTAATAACAATGCTGGTGTATCCACCAACAGTGTCGATAATAGTAAAAGAAGCTATTCGGACATTCAATTAATAATTATTATCTTAGCACTGGTTATCGTGATTTATTTCGTATTGTACAAAGCAAAGAAATATTTAGAAATAACATTAAACGGCAAGTAACACTTGCCGCAGTATAATTTAAATATTGTAGATAAATATTTTGGAAAAAATTTTTTTTATCGAATTTATTTCGATTTCTGAAAATGGCAGGCCATAAAACTAAGAATATTAACGGAAAATTACATAACCCAATAAGGGAAAATATTAGCGTGAATTTTATACATAATAAATTTGTAGCCGTGCCAAACGCGATCTTAACAGAAGAAGTTCTGAAAATATTCAAAGCAATTGACAAATTATAATTGCGTAATTTAATTATTATACATTCATGCAAAAATATTTGTTAATGAAGATTTTAATCATTCAATCTTTTAATCATTCGAATTGGTAGTAATTTTGTTCATTTAACTGGGGTCACATAGTAAATTCGAAGTAAAACTTCTTCTATGTACCACGTAGTCGGAATTTTTCAAATCACCGAATACATACTAAATTTATGAGTAGAATAGTAGCTAAATGTAGAACATAATATTTTAGTAGTAAAAATAGATAGTTTTAAGAAAAACAAAAAAATATATATTAGGTGGGGGTACCGACTAAGTTTTTCTATATGATTAGTGTAGGCACATAATAGATACAAATATATATATATCGACCGCCTGAGGGTAGTCTATTTAAAAATATATATAAAATCGTTCCACTTTCGTTCCACTTTACATCACAAGAATTTATATTTATAGAATTTATATATGAAACCCCGAAGGGTATTCTATTATATATAAATTTATATATATATAAATTTTTCGGAAGTTTGTACTATAGATTTTGTTTTGAAAAATATTTTCATTAGGATATTATAGTATAAATAGAGTATGTTAGTATAAAAATAACAGTATATGAAGAAGAGAGTTTTGAGTAAATATAAATAAATTAGAGGGATTTTTTTATATAAATAACTTTGTTTTAATAAACAAATTATGGTATAGGATATAAATAGTATTTTGGTAAATAATAATAATTACGGTAGAATGACAGTATATATATATATAATATAGAATATGATAAGCATATTAGATAATGGGATAAGTAATTTAAAGAGTATATTAACAAATTTTAAGAAAACACCTAATAGAAAGTATAGTTCTGGGTATATTTTAAGTAAAATAGCCTTTATTCAGGAGATTAAAACAAACTTTTCGGAAACTTGGAAAAAAGTTTATATAGTAAACAATCAATTAGCGCTAGCATATAAAGAAAAATTCGATAAATTATACGAAGAAGTCAGTAAAATTTTAGATGACAAATCTACAGAGTATCTTAACGAAACAATAAGAGAGGAGAGTGAGGAAGAAAATACAGAAGAACTGATACCAGAAATAAAACAAGAGGAGTTAAGTAACGAAGACGATTATAAGGAGGCAGAAGATTTGGAAAATATAGTGGAAGAATCAAATAGCAGAATGGCTAATTTTGATTTCAATGTGGCGCAAAAGCTGCCCACATTACTTATAGAAAAAGAAGAGACAAGAGAAGAAAAAATCAGAGATTTTATAAACAGCGTAGAATTTTATCACGACATATTGAAAGCTGAAGATCGGGCTATATTGATAAAATTCTTAACAAAATGCAAAATACAAGGCAAAGCACTTACAGAAATTGGAACAACCATAGTTACCACTTTTTCGGAACTGAAAAATATACTAAAAACAAAATGTGGTTGTAAGGACTCTATTGAACAGAATTTAAGGAATTTAAGGAAGCCTGTAATCATCTACTTGAATTGGATCCCGGTACCGAAAGATCCAGCGAAGTAATGAGATATATGAATAACAGAAATAATAATTATATTAATAACCAAAACAGACAAAATAGTAATAGATATAATAATAATTCAAATAATAGATATAATGATAACGGATATAACAATAATAGAAATAATAATTACAGAAATAATAATAATCACAATAATAATAATAATAATAATTATAGAAATAATGGTAATAATTCAAATTATAATAAAAATAATAACAATAATCGAAATTATAATAATAACAATAATAATCGAAACTATAATAACAATAATAATAACAATAATAATCGAAACTATAACAACAATAATAATAATAATTCAAATAATAACGGCAGTAGAAATTATACAGGAAATAGACGTCAAAATGGAAATGTAAATGGCAATTATAACAACAGAACAGCCAACGAAAATGTACCAAATCCAAGAATCCTCGCAATTACCGAAAAGGGAAACGAGCAACCCACCGAGGGGGCAGCCAACCAATCGGGAGGGGATTACACAAATCAGGCGATGACGTTATTTTCACACTACATATTTCAAATATATAGACATTGAAATAAATAACAAAAACGCGACATTTTTAATAGACACGGGTGCATCCATCTGTACCATTAAAGAAAATATTTTAGCAGACAATAGAATAGATATAAATAATAAAACAACTATTCATGGGATTTCGGGACATCTCGAAACATTAGGGACTTGTGTTAATAGATTAAATTTTCAATCAATAAACATTGATTACAATTTTCATATTGTTAAAAATAATTTTCCCGTACCAGTAGATGGTATTTTGGGAGCAAATTTTCTAAAAGATTTTCAAGCCAAAATAAATTTGGAAAAATTTATTCTTGAGCTTAATATAGATGATGAAAAAATCATTTTACCAAAAATAAGTAAAGAAAATTTCAATACCATAATGGTAAAACCACGTTGTGAAGCTACCTATTGGATAGACACAAAATTAACAGGTGAACGCATATTTCATCAATCAGAATTATGCGAAGGGGTTTTCATGGCTGGATCGATATCCCAAACCATAAAGGGTAAAATACCAATCAAAATATTAAACACAAGAGATAGTGACGTAAAATTAAACTGGATTGAACCAGAATCTTTTAGTCTAAACGACCATTATATATTAAATTACGAACTATCAGAAGAAAAACCACAAACACGTGCAGAGAAACTGTTAAAAGACATTAATTATGACACCTTAAACGCAGAAGAAATAAATTGTGTAAAACAGATTTGTACCAAATTTAACGACATTTTTCATTTAAATGGAGACAAATTAACAATCACAAATGCTGATAAAGTTAAAATTCAATTAAAAGAAGGAACAACACCTAAATATACAAAACTATACAGAGTACCACACTCTCAGAAAAAGGATATTCAGGAAGAAATACGGAAAATGGTGGAAAATAAGATAGCAGAACCATCAAAATCAGCATGGAATTCACCAGTACTGATAGTACCAAAGAATTCACCAGTACTGATAGTAGAAAATTGACACGATTACCAATGGGTTTGAAAATTTCACCCAGTGCGTTTTCAAGAATGATGTCGATAGCAATGTCAGGGTTAACATATTCTAGATGTTTTGTATATTTGGATGATTTGATAATTTTCGGGAATAGTTTAGAATCCCATAACAGAAATCTGATCGAAGTTTTTCAAAGGCTCAGAGACGTAAATTTGAAAATTCATCCTGGAAAATGTAGTTTTCTAAGGAAGGAGGTTTTATATTTAGGCCATATAATTTCGGAGAAAGGCATTTGGCCAGATCCATCAAAATCTGACGCGATTAGAAAATTTCCACAACCAGAAAATGCGGACGAAGTACGGAGATTCGTTGCATTTGCAAACTATTACAGAAAATTTATACCAAATTTTGCATCAATAACAATTCCACTAAATAAACTACTGAAAAAATACGTTAAATTTAACTTTACAAAAGATTGTGTCAAATCTTTCGAAGCAATCAAGGAATTTTTGATAAGTCCAAAAATTTTACAATTCCCAAATTTTGAAGGCGAATTTATATTGAGGACAGACGCTTCAGGTTTTGCTCTAGGAGCAGTACTTTCAAATAATGATGATAGACCTATAGCATATGCAAGTAAGACATTAAATAGTGCTGAGAAAAATTATAGCACTATAGAAAAAGAACTGCTAGCTATTGTATGGGCTATTAAACACTATAGACCATATTTATTTGGAAGACGGTTCAAAATTTTGACAGATCATAGACCTTCAGTTTATTTGTTTTCACTCAAAGAACCATCATCGAGATTAACAAAATTTAGACTTTTGTTAGAAGAATATAATTTCTATGTAGAATATTCGCCGGGTAAAGAGAATTGTACCGCAGATGCTTTAAGTAGAATACAAATATCATCTGAGGATTTAAAAATTCTAATAATGACCAGATCAAAAACCAAAGAGGCTGAAGACAATGAAAAAACTGATGAGCAAATTATAGATGAGTTATTACAACCACCATCAACAGGTTTAAAATTAGTCGAATTAAAAATAGTAGATAGTTTCGAAGAGGAGATAGAAAAATTAGAAAATCAACAAGAAATAATTTTGGGTCCAAATAAAATATTAGCATACATACCAAAGAAGAATTGTTTATTAATGGTTAAACCAAAAGATAGCACAGAAAATCAGAACACAACATTCGGCAGATTGCTGTGGAAAGATGTGCAGAAAATCATAGGTCCAATAAAAATAGGAGATTTATATATCTCGAAAACTGAATTATTAAAATTGAATGACGGCCGTCGACAAAACAATTTAAATAATATGAAAAAGAAATTGAACGAAATTTTTAAAAATATGAATATTAAAGTGCACATTATGAAGGATTTGATAAGGATAACTGACCCAGGTATGAAGAAACTACTATTAAACGATTATCATATATTACCAACAAGTGGACATGCAGGTATTAACCGTATGATTAAAAATATTAAATGCAAATACTTTTGGACGGGAATGCAAGAGGATATAGCAACTTTTGTTAAGCATTGTGAAACATGTCAACGAAACAAACACATAAACGTGAAAAAACAACCAATGGTCATAACATCAACCAGCGAGACAAGCTTTGAGAAAATATTTGTAGACCTCGTAGGACCTTTAGATGACACAGAAGAAGTGTATAAATATATACTTACCATACAAGACGAATTGACTAAGTTTATAGAAAATGTCCCATTGAAGAACAAAGAAGCAAATTCCGTAGCTGAAGGATTGGTAGAAAATTCCATTTTAAAATATGGAGTACCAAAGAAGATAGCTTCGGATCAAGGAACAGAATTTATGAGTCAAGTATTTAAAGAAATGTGTAAGATGCTGAAAATAGACCAAATATTTTCTACTGCATATCATCATGAGAGCATAGGAGCATTGGAAATTCGCATAAGGTGTTAGGAGCGTATTTAAGAACATATGTTACTGAAAATCATTCAGATTGGCATAAATGGTTGCCATATTACACATTTTGCTATAACACAGCAGTACACTCTGAAACAAACTATACACCATACGAATTAGTATACGGAAAGCAATGCAAACTACCATCAAATCTTACAAATAAAGTAGAACCACTTTACAGTTACGAAGACTACAATATCGATTTAAAAAACAAATTACAAATAGCTCATAGAGACGCGAGAGAAGTACTAGGTAAAAAGAAATTAGAGAGAAAAAATAGATTTGATAAAGATTATAGAGTAAAGGATAGTATATACGAAGCAGGGAGTCTAGTGTTATTAAGAAACGAAAATAGGAAGAAGTTGGATCCAATATATATTGGTCCATATGCAGTAGTAGGAAATAAAGGTGTAAACTGCGAGATAAAGACAGATAGAAAGAAAGTAGTAGTACATAAGAATAGGTTAAAACCATATTACACATATCTAATGATAATAACTGAGAATTAGGTTAAAAAAAAAAAAAAAAAAAAAAATTCTTTTAAAATTTAGGGGGAAGGGGACGCCTGGAAACCCATAGATAGTAAGTAAATAGAGTATATATAAGAGTATATATATGTATAAGATTTAGAGTATAGATATAGGCATAGAAATTAGGTTATTAATCATATTAATAAAATTATGAAACATTAGTAGGTAGTTTGAAAAATTATCAAACATTCGAAGGCATTATGGATTGAATGCTGAAAAATTGTTAAAATTATATTCAGTCAACATAATACAAGATTGAGCAACGAATTATTTTAAAGAAAGTAATTTAATTTGAGAGAGGTTGGTTTATACCGGTTTTTCGTAAATTAGTGATGAAAAATAAATAAATTAACGATTTAACAAAAAAAAAAAGAGGGAAAAAAAAAATTTTAGTAGAAATGAGATGTTATTAAAATAAAATAAATAAAAGAAGAATATTAATAAATAGAAATAGAAATGTTAAATTGAAAAAAAAAAAAAATATTTAGAAATAAATAAGTAAATAAGAATAAAGTTTTATAAAGAAAGTTAAAACAAGAATGTAATTGAAAAAAAAAAAACAAATATAAATTTAAAATATTTTGGAAAATATCTGTTAACGCGAGAGAGAAGGAATTTACTTAAAGATAAGATTCTTCCTTTTCCGCCAGGAGGGGTGGTGTGATATATGCCACTAAACATGTACGAAAATATTCGTCATATGTTTATGTTTTAATGTAAACAAAAGTGTAGGTCAAACGGGCATCGACTTTCACTTTGTTTGTTTACAAAATATCACCAAATATGTTTATGTTCTGTGTGGTATACATGTTAATAACACATATATTCCAATGCATTTATATATATGCATACAGAGAACATTATTAGTGATCATGTAAATATATATATGTATATATATATATTTATATGTGCAATACTTTATAATTATAAATAAATTTAGGGATTGCTGGCATTAGCAAATATTACCAATAATTAGAAATAAGTAACTAATAAATAATAAGTATGTAACGAATAGATTTAGGGTATAAAAGAGAATATGAATAAAATAAAGATTCACTTTTAACTTGAAAGTCAAACCAATTGTTTTATTTTAACTAGGCTACTCGCTACCATTATAATAAAATAATATACTTCCAATCCAACTGAACTAGGCTCTTTAGCTAATTTTAGTTTAACTCAGGCTCTTTAGCTAAGGTTATTGGATTGGATTTATTTATATAATAGTCCTACGACCAATCGGGGATACCCTCATATAGGTATCCAAGGGGAGTAGTTAACATAAGATCGGACAGATTGGGCCAGATATTACAGTATTATTTGCTTGTTTAATACTTTTTAGTTGAATATTTCTTTAAAAAAAAGTATTTTTAAAAAACTTTTTTTATTTATATATATTGTATCAACTTCTTTTGCTTCATCTAAACACGATTTTTCAATTTCAGTCAAAGTTTTTAAAGAATTTAATGTTAATGAAAATTTAGAATTCTATTGTTATAAATTTCATAATATATTTGATGGCTTATTAGGTACAGACATGTTAGAAAAATTGAAAGCACATATTTCATTCCCAAGAAGGCTACTCACAACATCATATGTGGAAATTCATATTCAAAAAATGGAAAGTAATCCTAAACTTTTATTACAAAAATTAATTCCAAGTAAAACCATTTCTAAAATCAAAATACCAGTTACTATTAAATCCGATGATATAATTGTTCCACAACAAAATATACAAAATTATATTATACCCGAAATTATAACTACAGCAGAAAATGGATGGGCTATTGTGGAAATTCATAATAATTTATTAATAGATATAGATATTACAATTATATATGCTATAAAAGTAACTCTAATTGATAATCATTTTGAATATTATCATATAGATATTCCAGAAACAGATAATTATAATAACCCACATGATATTGCAAATTTAATAAGAACAGATCACATGAATGCAGAAGAAAAAAATAATATTATTTCTCTTTGTAGAAAATATTCTGATATATTTCATTTAGATGAAAGTAATTTAACATTTACAAATCAAATTAAACATAAAATTCAAACTCATGACGAAATACCTGTTCACCAGAAAAATTATCGTTATCCTTTTATCCACAAACCTGAAGTTAAGTCTCAAATACAAAAAATGTTAAAACAAGGTATAATAAGACCGAGTAGTTCACCTTGGTCTTCTCCTATTTGGGTAGTTCCTAAAAAACCAGATGCTTCTGGAAAGAAAAAGTGGCGCATTGTAATAGATTACCGAAAATTAAACGAAAAAACAATTGATGATAGATAACCTATCCCTAATATTACAGGTGTTCTTGATAAATTAGGCAAATGCAATTATTTTTCTACCCTAGATCTTGCTAGTGGCTTTCATCAAATTGAAATGCAAAAAGAAGATATACAAAAAACAGCCTTTAATGTTGAAAACGGTCATTATGAATTTTTAAGAATGCCCTTTGGTCTTAAAAATGCACCAGCTACCTTCCAAAGAGTAATGGATAATATATTAAGAGGATTACAAAATAAAATATGTTTAGTTTATTTAGATGATATAATAATATTTTCCAGTTCTTTACATGAACATATGATTAATTTAAAACAAGTCTTCCAAAGATTACGAGAAACCAATTTTAAAATTCAACTCGATAAATCTGAATTTTTAAAAAAAGAAACAGCATATTTAGGACACGTTATTACTACAGATGGAATTAAACCAAATCCCGATAAAATAGAATGTATCAAAAAATTTCCAATTCCAAAAACTACTAAAGAAATAAAAAGTTTTTTAGGTCTCGTAGGTTATTATAGAAAGTTTATTCCTGATTTAAGAAATAAAAAGTTTTTTAGGTCTCGTAGGTTATTATAGAAAGTTTATTCCTGCTAAAATTACTAAACCCATGACTAGTTGTTTAAAAAAGGGAGTAAAAATAGATTTTAGCCCACAATATATTCAATGTTTTGAAACATGCAAAGAACTCTTATCGAATGAACCAATTCTCCAATATCCTGATTTTTCTGAAAAATTCAATTTAACAAATGATGCAAGTCAATTTGCTATTGGCGCTGTGTTGTCACAAGGACGAATAGGTTCTCATAAACCAATTGCGTATGCTTCTAGAACTCTTAATCAAGCAGAACAAAATTATAGTATAATAAAAAGAGAACTCTTAGCAATTGTATGGGCAACTAAATATTTTCGTCCATATTTATATGGTCAAAAATTTACCATTTACACATATCATAAACCTTTGCATTGGTTTTTTTCTATTAAAGATCCAAATGCAAGATTAACTAGATGCAAACTTAAACTTGATGAATTCGATTTTACAATAATATATAAAAAAGGAACATTAAATAGTAATGCAGATGCATTATCACGTATTAAAATAAATGAAGTCAATGTGAATACAGTTGATAATATTGGTCAAATTAACGATAATGAATCCATAATAGGTAATATAAATGAAGATCCGAATATAAATGAAGTAGAAGATTATGAAACAGTACATACTAGTCTAGAAAATCCAATATTAGAAATTCCAATATCAGAAACTCCAATAAATTATTTCAAAAATCAACTTATTTTTAAAATAGTATTTTATAATCCAAAACCACAAAAAATAATGCGACTTTTTGGAGATCGAATTAGAACTACTATTGAAATTTCTACAAATAATTTTGAATCCGAAATCATAGCAATTTTCAAAGAATTTTCCATAAGAAACAAAAAATATGCATTTCAAATTGATAAATTTGAATTTTATCCAAGATTTTGTCGAATACTACAAGAAACTTTTAAAAATTCAACTCGTAAACTTATTAATTGCAATAAAATGTTAGAAGACATGAAAACAGATGAGCAAAGAAATCAAATTATAGATTTATGCCATAAATTCAAAACTAATCACCGTGGAATTACAGAAACTGAAGCTGAAATAAAAACTAAATATTATTGGCCTAATATTAGAAGCAATGTAACTACCTATATAAATAATTGCGAATTATGCCAACGAATGAAGTATGATAGACATCCACCACAACAAAAATTTGAGCTAACACCAACACCCTCGAAACCATTTGAAATTATTCATGCTGATACATTTACAATAAAAAATAAGAAATTTTTAACCTTAATTGACACATTTTCCAAATATGCTCAAGCATATCCTTTAAGTGCGATAACAGCAATTCATATAACAAAAGCATTTATCAATTTTATGAGTCATCACGGTACCCCAAAATTATTAATTCTTGATAATGGAACAGAATTAAAAAACAATTTAATTAAAGAATTTGCTCAATTACACAAAATTCAAATTCATTATATAACCCCATTAAATCCCAATTCAAATAGTCCAATCTAAAGATTTCATTCAACTCTTATCGAACATATAAGAATATTATCAGAAACCAGAAATGAATTGAATATTCTTGATCAAATGCCATATGTATTTTAGGATATAATCATTCTACACATTCAGTAACAAAACATAGACCCATAGATATAATCAATGCACACTTAGATTTTAATAATCCATTTAATATAGATATCAATCAAGTTCTTTATAGTAATTATATAATAGAACATAAAAAATCCACAACAGAAATTTATAATAAGATAAATAATCAAATATATGAATCAAAGGCAAATAATATAGAAAAACATAATAAAAAAATATAAATAAAAAAAAGTTTTTTAAAAATACTTTCCCTTAAAGAAATATTCAACTAAAAAGTAATAAACAAGCAAATAATACCACATCAATGTACTTTCCCGTTGAGTTTAAGCCACTATCAGCAATAGTAAGGGTAAGTAGACCTCCTTATAATGGCCTTAATTCTGATAAGATCTACTTTCCCTTACTACTGCTGACAGTGGCTTAAACTCAACGGGCAAGTACATTGATGTGGTATTATTTGCTTGTTTATTACTTTTTAGTTGAATATTTCTTTAAGGGAAAGTATTTTAAAAAAACTTTTTTTTATTTATATTTTTTATTTTACATTTTTTAGTCGGTCAAATATTTATTAATTTGACCGACTAAAAATATTTAAATACTTTGACAACTTGGGAATAATTTGTTTGAGCTCCTCATGGCCCACTATTTGGAATTCCACATGTGGCCGATGTTTTGGGCCTTGCATGGCCCCCGGTGCTACACATATTTTTTTTTGTATAACTGGCTCCACATGACCCAGGGTACTACTCGGACTACTCTTCAAGACCATTCATTTGATGCACCACATGATTTTTTTATGATGGGCCCCCACATGACACAGGTTTTGGACTGCGAAACGAGATGTATTCTTCAATATCTTTTATTTGATACCTCTCATGTCTTTTTACATTATGGGCCCCAGAAGACCCAGAGTACCTCTCGGAGTACTCAACAAGATGTCCTCTTCCAGAGCTTTCATTTGATATCCTACATGAATTTTGTATGCTGGTGCCCCACATTACCCCGTTTTGGGCCCGAGATGACTCAAGGCGGCCTCCGGATTACTCCCCATTGAGATGTACTGTTGGAGACCTTTCATTTGATATACCCCACATGATTTTTGTATGATGGGCCCTACATTGCCCCCGTTTTAACCCCTACATGACTCACGACGCCCCACGAAATACTCCCCATTGGGATGTACACTTCAAAACCTTTCATTTGATACCGCACATGATTTTACTACTGGAGGTGTAAATTTATAAAAGGGAAAGTAATAAATTTTACATTTTTTGTAAAATTTTTCATTTTCTGTTAGATTTCGCATTTTGCAATAAATTTTACATTTCTTTAAAAATTTTACATTCTCTGTTAAATTTGTTATATATACATCTTCTGTTAAATTGAAAATTTTTTGTTATATGTACATATATTACATTTCCTGTCAAATTAACAATTTCTGTTAAATTTACATCTGCTATTAAATTTTACAATTTCTGTTAAATTTTACATTTTTCTGTTAAATTTTACACTTTCTGTTAAATTTACATTTTTCTGTTAAATTTTAAATTTTCTGTTAAATTCTACATTTTCTGTAAAATTTTACATTTTCTGTTAGATTTCGCATTTTGCAATAAATTTTACATTTCTTTTAAAATTTTACATTTTCTGTTAAATTTGCATTTTCTGTTATATTTACATCTTCTGTTAAATTTAAAAATTTTTGTTATATGTACATATATTACATTTCCTGTCAAATTAACAATTTCTCTTAAATTTACATCTGCTATTAAATTTTACAATTTCTGTTAAATTTTACATTTTTCTGTTAAATTTTACACTTTCTGTTAAATTTACATTTTCCTGTTATATTTTAAATTTTCTGTTAAATTCTACATTTTCTGTTAAATTTTACATTTTCTGTTAATTTACATTTTCTGTTAATTTTAACATTTAACATTTTCATTTTCTGTTAACTGGGGCCCGTTTGAGCTATGGACTAAGCAACAAGATGTACTCTTCACGAACTTTCATTTGATACCCAAAATGATTTTTTTGATTTTGGGCCCCACTTGACCCACGGCAATCCCCGGACTACCACCCATTGAGATTAACCCTTCAAGACCCTTCATTTGATACCCCATATGATTTTTTGATTACAGGGCCCAACATTGCCCCCGTTTTGGGCCCGACATGACCCACGGCGCCCCCAGGCTACCACCCAATGTGATGTGCTCGTCAAGACCTTTCATTTGATATCCCACATGTTTTTTTATATTATGGACCCTACATTGCCCCCGTTTTGGGCCTGACATGACCCACGGCGCCCCCTAGACTACCGCTCAATGAGATGTACTCGTCAAGACCTTTCATTTGATACCCCACATGATTTTTCGTATTATAGGGGCCAACATTGCCCCCGTTTTGAGTCCGAAATGACCCACGGCGCCCACCGCACTACCGTCCAATGAGATGTACTCGTCAAGACCTTTCATTTACAAAAATTTAAAACCCCACATGGTTTTTTGGTACATTCAAAAATTAAACGGCCCTCCGCGCCCCCTTCCCCCTCATCAAAAGTGAGGAGATATATATAGGTGAGGAGATAACCTGGCCGAAAAATCATCACCTCACCAAAAATTAAACGGCTTGACCGATTGAGCTCAAATTTGGAAGTTCAGCTCGTGTCATTTTTTAAAAATACTTTCCCTTAAAGAAATATTCAACTAAAAAGTAATAAACAAGCAAATAATACCACATCAATGTACTTTCCCGTTGAGTTTAAGCCACTATCAGCAATAGTAAGGGTAAGTAGACCTCCTTATAATGGCCTTAATTCTGATAAGATCTACTTTCCCTTACTACTGCTGACAGTGGCTTAAACTCAACGGGAAAGTACATTGATGTGGTATTATTTGCTTGTTTATTACTTTTTAGTTGAATATTTCTTTAAGGGAAAGTATTTTAAAAAAACTTTTTTTTATTTATATTTTTTATTTTACATTTTTTAGTCGGTCAAATATTTATTAATTTGACCGACTAAAAATATTTAAATACTTTGACAACTTGGGAATAATTTGTTTGAGCTCCTCATGGCCCACTATTTGGAATTCCACATGTGGCCGATGTTTTGGGCCTTGCATGGCCCCCGGTGCTACACATATTTTTTTTTGTATAACTGGCTCCACATGACCCAGGGTACTGCTCGGACTACTCTTCAAGACCATTCATTTGATGCACCACATGATTTTTTTATGATGGGCCCCCACATGACACAGGTTTTGGACTGCGAAACGAGATGTATTCTTCAATATCTTTTATTTGATACCTCTCATGTCTTTTTACATTATGGGCCCCAGAAGACCCAGAGTACCTCTCGGAGTACTCAACAAGATGTCCTCTTCCAGAGCTTTCATTTGATATCCTACATGAATTTTGTATGCTGGTGCCCCACATTACCCCGTTTTGGGCCCGAGATGACTCAAGGCGGCCTCCGGATTACTCCCCATTGAGATGTACTGTTGGAGACCTTTCATTTGATATACCCCACATGATTTTTGTATGATGGGCCCTACATTGCCCCCGTTTTAACCCCTACATGACTCACGACGCCCCACGAAATACTCCCCATTGGGATGTACACTTCAAAACCTTTCATTTGATACCGCACATGATTTTACTACTGGAGGTGTAAATTTATAAAAGGGAAAGTAATAAATTTTACATTTTTTGTAAAATTTTTCATTTTCTGTTAGATTTCGCATTTTGCAATAAATTTTACATTTCTTTAAAAATTTTACATTCACTGTTAAATTTGTTATATATACATCTTCTGTTAAATTGAAAATTTTTTGTTATATGTACATATATTACATTTCCTGTCAAATTAACAATTTCTGTTAAATTTACATCTGCTATTAAATTTTACAATTTCTGTTAAATTTTACATTTTTCTGTTAAATTTTACACTTTCTGTTAAATTTACATTTTTCTGTTAAATTTTAAATTTTCTGTTAAATTCTACATTTTCTGTAAAATTTTACATTTTCTGTTAGATTTCGCATTTTGCAATAAATTTTACATTTCTTTTAAAATTTTACATTTTCTGTTAAATTTGCATTTTCTGTTATATTTACATCTTCTGTTAAATTTAAAAATTTTTGTTATATGTACATATATTACATTTCCTGTCAAATTAACAATTTCTCTTAAATTTACATCTGCTATTAAATTTTACAATTTCTGTTAAATTTTACATTTTTCTGTTAAATTTTACACTTTCTGTTAAATTTACATTTTCCTGTTATATTTTAAATTTTCTGTTAAATTCTACATTTTCTGTTAAATTTTACATTTTCTGTTAATTTACATTTTCTGTTAATTTTAACATTTAACATTTTCATTTTCTGTTAACTGGGGCCCGTTTGAGCTATGGACTAAGCAACAAGATGTACTCTTCACGAACTTTCATTTGATACCCAAAATGATTTTTTTGATTTTGGGCCCCACTTGACCCACGGCAATCCCCGGACTACCACCCATTGAGATTAACTCTTCAAGACCCTTCATTTGATACCCCATATGATTTTTTGATTACAGGGCCCAACATTGCCCCCGTTTTGGGCCCGACATGACCCACGGCGCCCCCAGGCTACCACCCAATGTGATGTGCTCGTCAAGACCTTTCATTTGATATCCCACATGTTTTTTTATATTATGGACCCTACATTGCCCCCGTTTTGGGCCTGACATGACCCACGGCGCCCCCTAGACTACCGCTCAATGAGATGTACTCGTCAAGACCTTTCATTTGATACCCCACATGATTTTTCGTATTATAGGGGCCAACATTGCCCCCGTTTTGAGTCCGAAATGACCCACGGCGCCCACCGCACTACCGTCCAATGAGATGTACTCGTCAAGACCTTTCATTTACAAAAATTTAAAACCCCACATGGTTTTTTGGTACATTCAAAAATTAAACGGCCCTCCGCGCCCCCTTCCCCCTCATCAAAAGTGAGGAGATATATATAGGTGAGGAGATAACCTGGCCGAAAAATCATCACCTCACCAAAAATTAAACGGCTTGACCGATTGAGCTCAAATTTGGAAGTTCAGCTCGTGTCATCGAGGGCTTGGTACCATATAAATTTGGGGCCTTTTTGATTAGTGGGACGGGGGCGCGGAGGGCCGTTTAATTTTTGAATGTACCAAAAAAACCATGTGGGATATCAAATGAAAGGTCTTGACGAGTACATCTTATTGGATTGTAGTCCAGGGGGCGCCGTGGGTCATGACGGGCCCAAATCGGGGCAATATGGGGCCCCATTATACAAAAAAACATGTGGGGTATCAAATGAAAGGTCTTGGCGAGCACATCACATTGGGTGGTAGTCGGAGGGCGCCGTGGGTCATGTCGGGCCCAAAACGGGGGCAATGTGGGGTCCATAATACAAAAAAACATGTGGGGTATCAAATGAAAGGTCTTGACGATTACATCACATGGGGTGGTAGTCCGGGGGCGCCGTGGGTCATGTCGGGCCCAAAACGGGGGCAAAGTTGGGCCCTATAATACAAAAAATCATATGGGGTATCAAATGAAGGGTCTTGAAGAGTTGATCTCAATGGGTGGTAGTCCGGGGATTGCCGTGGGTCAAGTGGGGCCCAAAATCAAAAAAATCATTTTGGGTATCAAATGACAGTTCGTGAAGAGTACATCTTGTTGCTTAGTCCATAGGTCAAATGGGCCCAAAACCAGTTAACAGAAAATGAAAATGTTAAATGTTAAAATTAACAGAAAATGTAAATTTAACAGAAAATGTAAAATTTTACAGAAAATGTAGAATTTACAGAAAATTTAAAATTTAACAAGAAAATGTAACTATAACAGAAAGTGTAAAATTTAACAGAAAAATGTAAAATTTAACATAAATTTTAAAATTTAATAGCAGATGTAAATTTAACAGAAATTAACAAGCCTTTTTGATGAATGGGAAGGGGGCGCGGAGGGCCGTTTAATTTTTGAATGTACCAAAAAACCATGTGGGGTATCAAATGAAAGGTCTTGACGAGTACATCTGTGAATTCATAAAAGGGAAAGTAAAATAGACAAGACCCTTTACTTTATGCACCTAATACTTTAGCTTATCATAAAACTAGAGCACGTGATAAAACAAATCCAAGATTTAAAACCCGTCTTGTAAAAAAGAATAATAGAATAACTATAAATACACCTGTGAAATCATACCATAAAAATAATCTCAAAAAACCATTATTTAATCAGAGAAATATTTTTCCACAGGTATCTTCTTCTAATACTCATGCCGATATTCCCGGCAATGGAAATTAAAATAACTAATCTTAAATCAAACCCAGGAATATTACCATTTAGATTAGGAAATGCAAAATTAAAGAAAATTGATCATATATTTATTCATTATTTCGATTTAGAACCAATCGAAATAGAATTATCCAATATAATAAAACAAAATGAATATATTAAAGCATCCTTTATAGTAAAACCAATGTATTCTGCAGAAATTAAAAACCTTCAGAATCTCATAGATATCCAAATAAAAAATGCGAAAGATAAATTATATACCTTATTTCCAAATTAGAGAACAAAAAGAGGTTTATTGGATGGAATAGGAACAGCAATAAAATTCTTGTCAGGAAATTTAGATGCTAAAGACGGTGAAAGATATAATAACGCAATTCGTACTTTGACTGACAATCAAAATAACATAGCACAAACACTAAATAAGCAAATATCACTAAATACAAGAAACATAAAAGAATATGATAAAATTTTAAATGTGATTAAACGTAATATTGAATTAATTACAAAAAAAGTTAATAAAGGAATAGTTACCAAAAATTAATGATGATTTTGACCTCAATAGATATATTTTTGCTCGAGATACACTCAGTGAAATAAATATGATAATTAATATAGTCATTGATAAATTAAACAATATAGAAAACGCAATAGCATTTGCAAAATTGAAAATAATGCATAATAGTGTATTAAAAATTGAAGATTTAGAGTATATGATAGAAAAACTAATGAAACATTATTCTATTAAAGAATTATTTTTTGGAAATAATACAGAAAAAATTCATAATTATTACAATATTATTGATCTTGATTATTATTATTCGGAAAAAAGAATTGTTTTCATAATACACTTTCCAATTGTATATTCCGAAACATTTTCCTATTATTCATTATATCCTATTCCTACTAAAAACAATACAATCCTAATTCCTAATAAACATTATTTAATATTGGGAAATGAGAATTATCAGTACGAAGACCACAGTTGCAGAAAAATTTATGAAACATATTATTGCACTGATGAATTTCAAATAAATAAAATTAAAACAAAAGATTGCATAAATGAGATTCTACAATTACAAAATAACAAATTATCTATTTGTAAGTAAATTCCTGTAATATAATTGAATAATATAATTGAACAAATAAATGCAGAATATTACATAACTATTTTTCCTAATGAAACAAAGATAAAATTAAATTGTGAAAAGACTGATTTCACTTCATTAAAAGGTGTTTTCATAATTCAAATACCAACAAATTGCAGTTTTGAGACAGCAAATGAAATTTATAGTAATAATGAAGATATTTTAATTGGTCAACCATTACTGTTACCGGATGTAATTGTTCCAGAAATTAAGGAAGAAATATCAAATTTAATATTAAATAATATATCATTACTTAAAATTCGAGAACTACGAAAAGAACAAGAAAGAATCCGTTTGGAAACTCTAAAACATGTTCCTAATATATATTATACAACTTGGATCAACTATGCAATTATTTCATTCATAATTGTTATTATAATTACAATAATATTAAAAAGATTATTTAATAAAAGCTTTCGAAATACATACAAATAATGGTAGTACACCTAAAGTAGGAGAATTGCCTGAAAAAGAAGAAACATTACATTTAGCATTTGATGAATAATCTTAATTCACCATATATGGGTCTTTCTAAGAACGGAGGAATTATATTCATGAAATGAATATAGATATTTACATACATATATATACTACATAAATTAATCATAATTGAATCATGATATTTTTATTTATCTTAAGCTTTGTTTATGTTAAAGCTAAGCTTTGTTTATGTTAAAATCAATTAACTTTTGTTTATATTATTCAGAATCATATTTATGTAAAGGATTCTTATTTATTTCCTATTTCACAATTATTAAGAATATTTCAAATTTTAATTGAATCATTGTTTTAATCAATAAAAGCATAAATATCTAGATTGTTCTAAAATATTTAAAAACATAATTGTTTATATAAGAATCCTATAAATACAGAAGAATCATAAAAATATGTTGTATTCTAATTTAGACTTTTTGAAGTAATCAGTTTATTTCATTTAATAAAGTATTCAAACTTTTGAAGTAATCACTTTATTTTCATTTAATAAAGTACTAGAAAGGAGTATCATTATTTGTTTTAATTATAAATGAAAAACAAATAATTATAATTTCCGTCAGCAGTATCTGATCAAATAAATAATGAAATTATTGAGTGCCTTTCTATTCCTTTCCAAATGAGTTTTCCAATAAAACCATTCACCATAAAAGAAGTTAATTCGACTGTTAATTGCGTTAACTGTAAAAAAGCACCAGGTTTTCATAAAATTGATGGTAAAATGCTTAAGGAGTGACCAGTGAAAGCAGTAAAATACATTACTTTCGTTTGTAATGCCATTCTAAGATCTTCGTATTTTCCTAAAGAATGGAAAACAGCTCAAATTGTAATGATTCCAAAATCCGGTAAAGAGCTAAATGTTCCTTCGTCATACACACCTATAAGCCTCCTTCCAGTTTTATCAAAAGTCTTCGAAAAATTGCTTATAAAAAGACTACTTCCTGTATTAATAGAGAATAAACTCATACCTGGACATCAATTTGGCTTTCAGCAGCGACATGGTACATTAGAAAAAATTCATAGAATCGTTCATAAAATAAATAGTGACCTGGAAACGAAAAAGTATTGCTCCGCTGCATTTTTGGATATTAGTCAAGCTTTCGATAAGGTCTGGCACGAAGGAATACTGTTTAAATTGAAAAAAAACTTACCACACCATCTGTTGCAAATCCTGAAAGCATATCTAAGTGACAGAAAATTTATGGTAAAATATAGCGACATACACACTAGCGAATTCGACATAAAATCAGGAGTTCCGCAAGGCAGTGTCCTAGGTCCAGTCTTGTATCTAATTTTCACAGCAGATCTCCCCACAAACAATGACACTACTACTGCTACTTTTGCTGATGATACTACTATTCTTGCATCATGCGTAGATCCCAAAATAGCTTCATCTATATTGCAAAATAGCTTGATATCTAATTTTCACAGCAGATCTCCCCACAAACAATGACACTACTACTGCTACTTTTGCTGATGATACTGCTATTCTTGCATCATGCGTAGATCCCAAAATAGCTTCATCTAAATTGCAAAATAGCTTGAACAATATACAATTATGGTTAAAAAAGTGGAGGATCAGAGTCAATGAAACTAAATCTGTCCACGTAACTTTTACAACAAGGAGAGACACCTGCCCGCCTGTTACACTAAACAACATCAGTTTACCTCAAGCAGACTCAGCTAAATACCTAGGGTTACATTTCGATCGAAAACTAACTTGGCGTACACATATATTCAATAAAATTAAACAATTGAGAATAAAATCTAGTAGCTTGTACTGGCTGATTGGCAGAAGATCACAATTATCACTAGAAAGTAAACAATGATATACAAATGCATTCTTAAGCCGATCTGGACATATGGCATTGAATTATGGGATACAACCAGCAAATCCAATATTGAAATTATTGAGCGCTTTCAAGCTAAAACACTTAGAGCAATTGTGAATGCACCGTGGTATGTGCGCAACCAAACAATTAGAGATGATCTTCGTATTAATACTGTAAAACACGAAATAGGATCCTTCAGCAAAAGATATCTTTCCAGATTAAATAACCACCCAAACGTTCTGGCCAGAAACTTAAGTACCACAGTCTCCCAACCTAGAAGATTGAAACGCTTTCATCAATTAGATTTAGAATCAAGAGTTAATTAACTCAAGAAGATAGCATAGGAAACTTAACATAGTTGACCTCGTAACATAAGGGGTTGAAGTAAATGTATTTCATCCTCACAAGACATTTCATCATTCTCCAACAATTCACTAAATATCTTTTAATGCTTTCTTAAACATTATGTATCAGATAGTTGTGAATAAAATAGAAGTTAAAAAAAAAAAAAAAAAGTTGACCACCATAAAAGTTAAGCCACCGAATCACTTGAATTTAGAAAGTAGACCTTATCAGAATTAATGCCATTTATAAGGAGGTCTGCTTACCCTTACTATTGCTGACAGTGGCTAAAACTCAACGGGCAAGTACATTGATGTGGTATTATTTGCTTGTTTATTACTTTTTAGTTGAATATTTCTTTAAGGGAAAGTATTTTTAAAAAACTTTTTTTTATTTATATTTTTAAATTAAAAGTGAAACTTATATTCGGATTATATACCGTCGAAGAGAATTCGAAAAAGTATATGTGCGTGAATTGTGCAGAAAATATATGAGGATATTGGGACAAAGCAAAATGAAAAAAAAATTGTGCTGTGTAGATTTTATATTGAAAAGTATATAGAGTTTCTGGCTCAACTGAGAATTTTAAATTTTCAAAAAGATTTGTATATTTTGTATGGAAAATAGTGAGCCAGAACATACATATCTATATGGTAGACCATAAAAGAGAATACAAAAAAGTTACTATACGTGAATTTATTGTGGTGTAGTAAATTTTATTTTATTAAAACTGAAAGTGTAACTTATATTCGGATTATATACCGTCGAAGAGAATTCGAAAAAGTATATCTGCGTGAATTGTGTAAAAAATATATGTGGATACAAAGCAAAATGAAAAAAAGTTTTGTTGTGTAGATTTTATATTGAAAAGTATATGGATTTTTTGGCTCAACTGAGAATCTTAAATTTTCAAAAAAAAATTGTATTTTGTATGGAAAATAGTGAGCCAGAAGGAACATATCTATACTACTTACTTACAACAAGAAATAATGCTACTTATTCTAAAATTTATCGTTATCCTCGTATTCATGAACAGGAAATCGAAAAACAAATCAAAGAAATGTTAGACCAAAATATAATAAAACAGCAACTCTCCATATAACAGTCCTTTATGGATTGTTCCAAAAAAGAAAGATAATTCGGGTGAGCAAAAATGGCGTTTAGTTACTGATTACAGGAAACTGAATGAAGTGACAATTAGCGATAAATATCCAATCCCAAATAAAAGGCACAATATTTTACTACAATAGATTTGGCAAAAGGATTCCACCAAATATTACTAAAACCAGAAGATAGAAAGAAAACAGCTTTCTCGACACCTTTTGGTCATTATGAATATTTAAGGATGCCATTTGGGTTGAAAAACGCCCCTTCAACATTTCAGAGATTAATGAACTCTGTATTAAGAGACCTCATTAACAAAATATGTGTAGTTTATCTTGACGATATATTAATTTTCAGTACATCTTTAGAAGAACACATTATTAGCATAAAAAAGGTATTTGATAGACTTAGAAAAGCTGGTCTAAAAATTCAAATTAATAAATGTAATTTCTTTAAAAAAGCAACAGAATTTTTTGGACTAATACTAGAAGGAATCAAACAAACCCAATCCCAATAAAATAAAAATAATTCAGGAGTTAAAACTCCCAAATAATTCAAAACAAATAAAAAAATTTATCGGTATGAGTGGATATTACAGAAAATTCATTAAGGATTTTGCTAAAGTAAAGTCACTAAATATTTAAAGAAAGGAATGATTGTAAATAAGAATTATCCTAATTATATTAGCGCTTTTGAAAAATTAAAAGATATATAACCAATCATCCAATTTTAAAATATCCAGGTTTTAAGAAAAAATTTAAATTAGTGACAGATCCAAGCAATTTTGCAATAGGAGCAGTCCTAACACAGGATGGACATCCAATTTGCTTTGCGTCCAGAACTTTAAACGAACATGAAAAAAATTACTCGATAATAGAGAAAGAACTGCTAGGTATTGTATGGGGAACAAAGTATGTTAGACCATATTTATTCGGGAAAGTTTTATATTTACAAACCGACCACCAACCAATTAAATGGCTACAAACAAAATACGCTGAGAACGATATTAGTCCAAATTTACAAAGATGGTTAATATCTCTGGGCGAATATACTATGAAAATTGATTATATAAAAGGAAAAGATAATAAAATTGCAGACTTTTTAAGCAGAATAAATTCGGAGACAAATGAGATTATTGTATTAAGTAGAAGGTATAAAAACGTTTTAGAAACTGAAAATTTGAGTTTAGATTTAAACGACATGTTTTGCGATAACAATGATAATAATAAAAAATTAAATGTCTTAAACGAATCATTAATAAATGAAACTGCACATTGTCAAGAAGGGAATTTCGAAAATCATATATCAATATTAGAAACAATCGTTAATAGGTTTAAAAACCAAATAATATTAAAAGTATCAAAGAAAAAGAGTTTGAAAGTATTTTTAAAAATGGAAGAATTTTTGTCGATTTACAGGATATAGAAAATGAAAATGTTAACGAGATACTAAGAAGGTATATTTTAAAAGGGAAAGTAGGAATTTATTCTGAAGCAAATGATTATGAATACAATAAGCTACAAAATATTATTATTAAGCTTTATCCAAGAAATGATAGTATAACATTTATGAAATGTAGTTATTTAGCAACAGATATTGAAGATGACGAAAAATTAAAGAAAGAAATATTACTGTATCTTGAAAATGAACTAGGACATTAAGGAATAATAGCAACTCATGAAGGTATTAAAAATAGGGTTTATAGTCCAGTATTAAAAATAACTGTTCATAAAATAATAAATAATTGTCACATTTGTGCAGCAGGTAAATATGATAGGAACCCAATTAAAAAAAAATAATATTTAACAGAAACTCCATCGACCATAAATGAAGTAATTCATGTCGATACTTACGTTAATAGGAAACATTCTTTTATAAATTTCATGGACAAATTTTCTAAACATGTATTAAGTTTTTATTTAGAAGATCGTAACAATCACACAACAATTTAAAAAGTTAGGCAGTTTTTAGAAATAAAAGGAAAAATAAAAAAATTGGTTTTTGATAATGAATTTAACACAAAAAATATTAGAGAATTTCTTTCTAACGAAAATATTGAATACCATACTACAAAGACAAACAGTCACACAGGTAATTCTGATATCGAACGTTTCCATAATACAATAACAGAACGAATTAGAACACTTAATCTTGATGAAAAGTTACCAATTAAAATGCAAATGCTTAAAGCTGTTAGTTGTTATAATAATTCATTTCATTCAACTATTAAAACAATTCCAATAAAAGTTCAGAACTTTAAAGTAGATCATAAAACTATTCGCGAAAGATTAGAAATTACAAAAGCCCGGGTTTATTTATAAACTAAATGAAAATAGAGAAAACTATAATGAAAAAAGGGAAGAGGGATTCATCAAAAACTATAAAGCGGTTAGGCATAAAGAAGTACCCAAATTTCGAAAACATAAGCTTCACGGAATTCATGAAACAAATATTAAAAGGTGTTAAGGACTCGACTTTCCTTAATTTGAAATTATTAAATTTTAATAACAAAAGTACTTTGTTATATTGAATATAATTTTTGTGTAAAAATTTAAAATAAAAAATAAACTGAATATTTTTTAAAACGTCATAAGTTTATTTTCCGATACTGTATTAAATCATATGATCGTTACGATAATTCACAAAAGAATAATTCAAAATTATATATAACAAGAATATTTAACAATTTTAAGTTGAACGACCCTTTTTTTTAGTATATAACAAATTATATAATATAATATATAAGCAAATATAAAAAAGCTTTGATTTGCATCTACTCTAAATTACTCTACGATATAAAAGATATAAAAAATGCATCAACAACACTGCTACATCGAACATCTGATGAACATCGAACATTTGATATGTCCACTTACTTCAGTCAGTTCAAAAATCAAGATGGTTGCGAATATTCGGTTGTGCGCGATGCAAACATGCTCCGGGACCTTGGACAATCAATATATTTGTCCAAAATATAAATTCATCGGGTCGGTATAAATGTAAATCCATCGGTGATATGTGATCATTTCTAAAGAGAAAATTATCAATAAATTGCTAAATAAATATAATAACTAAATCTTAGTGTTATGTTATGACTGTCGATGGATGATCATGTTGATTTTAATTTTTCAGTGATATAATTTTTCTCGCGTGTTTGTGTTTATATAAAAGTGTAAAAATAAAAAGTTATTAAAAAAAATGTATATATAATATATGCGAAATAATAATTTTGTGAAATGTGATTAATAAATTAAAATTTTAAATTAAAAATTAAGAGTTCATGTTTGTTATTGTTTTTTTTTTACTATAGAACAACAACATACGAAAAATAGTAATGTTTTTTTTTTTAAGTTCATTCACTGAAGTTAATAAATCGAAAATTATCACGGATTAAGCAATATGTTATAATAATATTATTATTTGTTTTTGTGTTTTTTTTTTAATTAATACTAACGAATAATATTATTTTTTTATCACATATGAGTTCATTATTATTATTTTTTTTATATAATATATTTAAAAAAATTGAATTTTGAAATAAATGTTGACTTTATTACTATTAAAAATTTAATGTGTTTATATGTTTATTATTTATTATTATTGTGATTATTCTTCATAATTGTCTTCTATTGGCAATAAGCATATTTTTTTTATTTATCTTTTAAACATATTTTTCGCGGTTTGTACCGTCACGACACGGGTTAAATCATCCTTACCGGGATAAACTTCGATTACACGTGCGAGTGGCCAATGTGTCGGTGGCATCCTCTCGTCCTTCAGGATCACCAGATCACCAATTTTAATGCTGTCATGCTAAGCGTTCCATTTTGGCCGTTTTTGCATCCTGGATTAATATTCACCACTCCATTGCTCCCAAAATGATTGATAAAATTTTTGTAAGTATTTCCAGCGATCTAAAGAATTTAATTTTATAAAATTTAAGTCTTTTTCAGGTTTTGATTTCTTTTTCACAGAGAGGTCGCGAATTTAAACACGCTTCGATTTGCGATAGGAGCGCCGCGTATTCCTCAAATGTTAATTTTATGGATTTTGAGACTGAGAATTTTAAATTTTCAAAAAAATTTGTATTTTGTATGGAAAATAGTGAGCCAGAAGGAACATATCTATACTACTTACTTACAACAACAAATAATGCTACTTATTCTAAAATTTATCGTTAGCCGCGTATTCATGAACAGGAAATCGAAAAACAAATCAAAGAAATGTTAGACCAAAATATAATAAAAAGCAACTCTCCATATAACAGTCCTTTATGGATTGTTCCAAAAAAGAAAGATAATTCGGGTGAGCAAAAATGGCGTTTAGTTACTGATTACAGGAAACTGAATGAAGTGACAATTAGCGATAAATATCCAATCCCAAATAAAAGGCACAATATTTTACTATGATAAATACAGCAGATACGGTTTTTAGAATGAATGAACTTAATTTGTTTAAATTTATTAAATAACCTTTTTGTATCGATGATTATTGGAAGAGTAATATTTTCTAACAATAAGTAATACTTCATAATAAACGACGGAATTTCTAGTATCACGCTTGCGACTACACTCGGCTGTAACGTGATAAATACAGCAACTAAGATTTTTAGAATGGATTAACTTAATTTTTTAAAATTTATTAAATAACATTTTTATATCGATGATTATTGGAAGAGGTAATATTTTCTAACAATAAGTAATACTTCATAACAAACGACGGAATTTCTACTCTCACGATTGGGACTACCCTTGACTGTAGCGTGATAAATACAGCAACTACGATTTTTAGAAAGCATTAACTTAATTTTTTTAAATTTATTAAATAACCTTTTTGTATCAATGATTATTGCAAGAGTAATATTTTCTAACATAAGTAATACTTTATAATAAACGACGGAATTTCTACTATCACGCTTGGGACTACACTCGGCTGTAACGTGATAAATACAGCAACTAAGATTTTTAGAATGCATTAACTTAATTTT
Source organism: Empis stercorea (assembly GCA_949752835.1). NCBI lineage: Eukaryota > Metazoa > Arthropoda > Insecta > Diptera > Empididae > Empis > Empis stercorea. The sequence continues at coordinate 33,382,140 of OX457089.1, forward strand.
TTTAAATTTATTAAATAACATTTTTATATCGATGATTATTGGCAGAGGTAATATTTTCTAACAATAAGTAATACTTCATAACAAACGACGGAATTTCTACTTTCACGATTGGGACTACAATCGGCATTAGCGTGATAAATACAGCAACTAAGATTCTTAGAATGTATTATCTTAATTTTTTAAAATGATTAAATAACATTTTTATATCGATGATTATTGGAAGAGGGAATATTTCCTCACAATAAGTAATAATTCATAACAAAGCCGGAATTTCTACTTTCGCGATTGGGACTAAACTCGGCTGTAGCGTGATAAATACAGCAACTAAGATTTTTAGAAAGCATTAACTTAATGTTTTTAAATTTATTAAATAACATTTTTATATCGATGATTATTGGAAGAGGGAATATTTTCTAACAATAAGTAATACTTCATAACAACGCCGGAATTTCTACTTTCGCGATTGGGACTAAGATCGGCTCTAGCGTGATAAATACAGCAACTAAGATTTTTAGAAAGCATGAACTTAATTTTTTTAAATTTATTAAATAACATTTTTATATCGATGATTACTGGAAGGGGGAATATTTTTTAACAATAACTTATACTTCATAACAAACGCGGGAATTTCTACTATCCCCATTGGGAGTACAATCAGCGGTAGCGTGATAAATACAGCAACTAAGATTTTTAGAATGGATTAACTTAATTTTTGTAAATTTATTAAATAATATTTTTGTATCGATGATTCTTGGAAGAGGGAATATTTCCTCACAATAAGTAATACTTCATAACAACGCCGGAATTTCTACTTTCGCGATTGGGACTAAACTCGGCAGTAACGAGATAAATACAACAATAAATGATAAATACAGCAGCTACGATTTTTAGAATGCATTAACTTAATTTTTTTAAATTTATTAAATAACATTTTTATATCGATGATTATTGGCAGAGGTAATATTTTCTAACAATAAGTAATACTTCATAACAAACGACGGAATTTCTACTTTCACGATTGGGACTACAATCGGCATTAGCGTGATAAATACAGCAACTAAGATTCTTAGAATGTATTACCTTAATTTTTTAAAATGATTAAATAACATTTTTATATCGATGATTATTGGAAGAGGGAATATTTCCTCACAATAAGTAATAATTCATAACAAAGCCGGAATTTCTACTATCGCGATTGGGACTAAGATCTAGCGTGATAAATACAGCAACTAAGATTTTTAGAATGCATTAACTTAATTTTTTTAAATTTATTAAAAAACATTATTTTATCGATTATTATTGGAAGAGTAAAAGTTTCTAACAATAAGTAATACTTCATAATAAAGGACGGAACTTCCACTATTACGATTGGGACTACAATCGGCTGTAGCGTAATAAATACAGCAGCTACGATTTTTAGAATGAATGAACTTAATTTGTTTAAATTTATTAAATAATATTTTTGTATCGATGATTATTGGAAGAGTAATATTTTCTAACAATAAGTAATACTTCATAATAAACGACGGAATTTCTACTATCACGCTTGGGACTAAACTCGGCTCTAGCGTGATAAATACAGCAGCTACGATTTTTAGAATGCATTAACTTAATTTTTTAAAATTTATTAAAAAACATTTTATCGATTATTATGGGAAGAGTAATATTTTATAACAATAAGAATTACTTCATAACAAACGCTGGAATTTCTACTATCACGATTGGGACTACAATCAACTGTAGCGTGATAAATACAGCAGCTACGATTTTTAGAATGAATGAACTTAATTTGTTTAAATTTATTAAATAACCTTTTTGTATCGATGATTATTGGAAGAGGGAATATTTCCTCACAATAAGTAATACTTCATAACAACGCCGGAATTTCTACTTTCGCGATTGGGACTAAACTCGGCAGTAACGAGATAAATACAACAATAAATGATAAATACAGCAGCTACGATTTTTAGAATGCATTAACTTAATTTTTTAAAATTTATTAAAAAACATTTTATCGATTATTATTGGAAGAGTGATATTTTCTAACAATAAGTAATACTTCATAACAAACGCTGGAATTTCTACTATCACGATTGGGACTACAATCAGCTGTAGCGTGATAAATACAGATAGATACGGTTTTTAGAATGAATGAACTTAATTTGTTTAAATTTATTAAATAACCTTTTTGTATCGATGATTATTGGAAGAGTAATATTTTCTAACAATAAGTAATACTTCATAATAAACGACGGAATTTCTACTATCACGCTTGGGACTACACTCGGCTGTAACGTGATAAATACAACAACAAAGATTTTTAGAAAGCATTAACTTAATTTTTTTAAATTTATTAAATAACATTTTTATATCGATGATTATTGGAAGAGGTAATATTTTCTAACAATAAGTAATACTTCATAACAAACGACGGAATTTCTACTTTCACGATTGGGACTACAATCGGCATTAGCGTGATAAATACAGCAACTAAGATTCTTAGAATGTATTACCTTAATTTTTTAAAATGATTAAATAACATTTTTATATCGATGATTATTGGAAGAGGGAATATTTCCTCACAATAAGTAATACTTAATAACAAAGCCGGAATTTCTACTATCGCGATTGGGACTAAAGTCGGCAGAAACGAGATAAATACAACAACAAAGATTTTTAGAATTATGAACTTAATTTTTTTAAATTTATTAAATAACATTATTTTATCGATTATTATTGGAAGAGGGAATATTTCTTCACAATAAGTAATACTTCATAACAAACGCCGGCATTTCTACTATCACGATTGGGACTACCCTCGACTGTAGCGTGATAAATACAGCAACTAAGATTTTTAAAAAGCATTAACTTAATTTTTTTAAATTTATTAAATAACATTTTTATATCGATGATTATTGGAAGATGTAATATTTTCTAACAATAAGTAATACTTCATAACAAACGACGGAATTTCTACTTTCACGATTGGGACTACAATCGGCATTAGCATGATAAATACAGCAACTAAGATTTTTAGAAAGCATGAACTTAATTTTTTTAAATTTATTAAATAACATTTTTATATCGATGATTACTGGAAGGGGGAATATTTTTTAACAATAACTTATACTTCATAACAAACGCGGGAATTTCTACTATCCCCATTGGGAGTACAATCAGCGGTAGCGTGATAAATACAGCAACTAAGATTTTTAGAAGGGATTAACTTAATTTTTGTAAATTTATTAAATAATATTTTTGTATCGATGATTCTTGGAAGAGGGAATATTTCCTTACAATAAGTAATACTTCATAACAAACGCCGGCATTTCTACTATCACGATTGGGACTACTCTTGACTGTAGCGTGATAAATACAGCAACTAAGATTTTTAGAAAGCATTAACTTAATTTTTTGAAATTTATTAAATACCATTTTTTTCGATGATTATTGGAAGGGGGAATATTTTGTAACAATAACTTATACTTCATAACAAACACGGAAATTTCTACTATCCCCATTGGGAGTACAATCAGCGGTAGCGTGATAAATACAGCAACTAAGATTTTTAGAATGCATTACCTTATATTTTTTAAATTTTTTTAAAAACATTATTTTATGGATTATTATTGGAATAGTAATATTTTCTAACAATAAGTAATACTACATAATAAAGGACGGAATTTCTACTATCACGATTGGGACTACAATCGGCTGTAGCGTGATAAATACAGCAGCTAAGATTTTTAGAATGGATTAACTTAATTTTTGTAAATTTATTAAAGAACATTTTTGTATCGATGATTATTGGAAGAGGTAACATTTTCTAACAATAAGTAATACTTCATAACAAACGACGGAATTTCTACTTTCACGATTGGGACTACAATCGGCATTAGCATGATAAATACAGCAACTAAGATTTTTAGAAAGCATGAACTTAATTTTTTTGAATTTATTAAATAACATTTTTATATCGATGATTACTGGAAGGGGGAATATTTTTTAACAATAACTTATACTTCATAACAAACGCGGGAATTTCTACTATCCCCATTGGGAGTACAATCAGCGGTAGCTTGATAAATACAGCAACTAAGATTTTTAGAATGGATTAACTTAATTTTTGTAAATTTATTAAATAATATTATTTTATCGATTATTATTGGAAGAGGGAATATTTCTTCACAATAAGTAATACTTCATAACAAACGCCGGCATTTCTACTATCACGATTGGGACTACCCTCGACTGTAGCGTGATAAATACAGCAACTAAGATTTTTAAAAAGCATTAACTTAATTTTTTTAAATTTATTAAATAACATTTTTATATCGATGATTATTGGAAGATGTAATATTTTCTAACAATAAGTAATACTTCATAACAAACGACGGAATTTCTACTTTCACGATTGGGACTACAATCGGCATTAGCATGATAAATACAGCAACTAAGATTTTTAGAAAGCATGAACTTAATTTTTTTAAATTTATTAAATAACATTTTTATATCGATGATTACTGGAAGGGGGAATATTTTTTAACAATAACTTATACTTCATAACAAACGCGGGAATTTCTACTATCCCCATTGGGAGTACAATCAGCGGTAGCGTGATAAATACAGCAACTAAGATTTTTAGAAGGGATTAACTTAATTTTTGTAAATATATTAAATAATATTTTTGTATCGATGATTCTTGGAAGAGGGAATATTTCCTTACAATAAGTAATACTTCATAACAAACGCCGGCATTTCTACTATCACGATTGGGACTACTCTTGACTGTAGCGTGATAAATACAGCAACTAAGATTTTTAGAAAGCATTAACTTAATTTTTTGAAATTTATTAAATACCATTTTTTTCGATGATTATTGGAAGGGGGAATATTTTGTAACAATAACTTATACTTCATAACAAACACGGAAATTTCTACTATCCCCATTGGGAGTACAATCAGCGGTAGCGTGATAAATACAGCAACTAAGATTTTTAGAATGCATTACCTTATATTTTTTAAATTTTTTTAAAAACATTATTTTATGGATTATTATTGGAATAGTAATATTTTCTAACAATAAGTAATACTACATAATAAAGGACGGAATTTCTACTATCACGATTGGGACTACAATCGGCTGTAGCGTGATAAATACAGCAGCTAAGATTTTTAGAATGGATTAACTTAATTTTTGTAAATTTATTAAAGAACATTTTTGTATCGATGATTATTGGAAGAGGTAACATTTTCTAACAATAAGTAATACTTCATAACAAACGACGGAATTTCTACTTTCACGATTGGGACTACAATCGGCATTAGCATGATAAATACAGCAACTAAGATTTTTAGAAAGCATGAACTTAATTTTTTTGAATTTATTAAATAACATTTTTATATCGATGATTACTGGAAGGGGGAATATTTTTTAACAATAACTTATACTTCATAACAAACGCGGGAATTTCTACTATCCCCATTGGGAGTACAATCAGCGGTAGCTTGATAAATACAGCAACTAAGATTTTTAGAATGGATTAACTTAATTTTTGTAAATTTATTAAATAATATTTTTGTATCGATGATTCTTGGAAGAGGGAATATTTCCTTACAATAAGTAATACTTCATAACAAACGCCGGCATTTCTACTATCACGATTGGGACTACTCTTGACTGTAGCGTGATAAATACAGCAACTAAGATTTTTAGAAAGCATTAACTTAATTTTTTTAAATTTATTAAATACCATTTTTTTCGATGATTATTGGAAGGGGGAATATTTTGTAACAATAACTTATACTTCATAACAAACACGGAAATTTCTACTATCCCCATTGGGAGTACAATCAGCGGTAGCTTGATAAATACAGCAACTAAGATTTTTAGAATGCATTACCTTATATTTTTTAAATTTTTTTAAAAACATTATTTTATGGATTATTATTGGAATAGTAATATTTTCTAACAATAAGTAATACTACATAATAAAGGACGGAATTTCTACTATCACGATTGGGACTACAATCGGCTGTAGCGTGATAAATACAGCAGCTAAGATTTTTAGAATGGATTAACTTAATTTTTGTAAATTTATTAAAGAACATTTTTGTATCGATGATTATTGGAAGAGGTAACATTTTCTAACAATAAGTAATACTTCATAACAAACGACGGAATTTCTACTTTCACGATTGGGACTACAATCGGCATTAGCATGATAAATACAGCAACTAAGATTTTTAGAAAGCATGAACTTAATTTTTTTGAATTTATTAAATAACATTTTTATATCGATGATTACTGGAAGGGGGAATATTTTTTAACAATAACTTATACTTCATAACAAACGCGGGAATTTCTACTATCCCCATTGGGAGTACAATCAGCGGTAGCTTGATAAATACAGCAACTAAGATTTTTAGAATGGATTAACTTAATTTTTGTAAATTTATTAAATAATATTTTTGTATCGATGATTCTTGGAAGAGGGAATATTTCCTTACAATAAGTAATACTTCATAACAAACGCCGGCATTTCTACTATCACGATTGGGACTACTCTTGACTGTAGCGTGATAAATACAGCAACTAAGATTTTTAGAAAGCATTAACTTAATTTTTTTAAATTTATTAAATACCATTTTTTTTCGATGATTATTGGAAGGGGGAATATTTTGTAACAATAACTTATACTTCATAACAAACACGGAAATTTCTACTATCGCGATTGGGACTAAGATCTAGCGTGATAAATACAGCAACTAAGATTTTTAGAATGCATTAACTTAATTTTTTTAAATTTATTAAAAAACATTATTTTATCGATTATTATTGGAAGAGTAAAAGTTTCTAACAATAAGTAATACTTCATAATAAAGGACGGAACTTCCACTATTACGATTGGGACTACAATCGGCTGTAGCGTAATAAATACAGCAGCTACGATTTTTAGAATGAATGAACTTAATTTGTTTAAATTTATTAAATAATATTTTTGTATCGATGATTATTGGAAGAGTAATATTTTCTAACAATAAGTAATACTTCATAATAAACGACGGAATTTCTACTATCACGCTTGGGACTAAACTCGGCTCTAGCGTGATAAATACAGCAGCTACGATTTTTAGAATGCATTAACTTAATTTTTTAAAATTTATTAAAAAACATTTTATCGATTATTATGGGAAGAGTAATATTTTATAACAATAAGAATTACTTCATAACAAACGCTGGAATTTCTACTATCACGATTGGGACTACAATCAACTGTAGCGTGATAAATACAGCAGCTACGATTTTTAGAATGAATGAACTTAATTTGTTTAAATTTATTAAATAACCTTTTTGTATCGATGATTATTGGAAGAGGGAATATTTCCTCACAATAAGTAATACTTCATAACAACGCCGGAATTTCTACTTTCGCGATTGGGACTAAACTCGGCAGTAACGAGATAAATACAACAATAAATGATAAATACAGCAGCTACGATTTTTAGAATGCATTAACTTAATTTTTTAAAATTTATTAAAAAACATTTTATCGATTATTATTGGAAGAGTAATATTTTCTAACAATAAGTAATACTTCATAACAAACGCTAGAATTTCTACTATCACGATTGGGACTACAATCAGCTGTAGCGTGATAAATACAGATAGATACGGTTTTTAGAATGAATGAACTTAATTTGTTTAAATTTATTAAATAACCTTTTTGTATCGATGATTATTGGAAGAGTAATATTTTCTAACAATAAGTAATACTTCATAATAAACGACGGAATTTCTACTATCACGCTTGGGACTACACTCGGCTGTAACGTGATAAATACAACAACAAAGATTTTTAGAAAGCATTAACTTAATTTTTTTAAATTTATTAAATAACATTTTTATATCGATGATTATTGGAAGAGGTAATATTTTCTAACAATAAGTAATACTTCATAACAAGCGACGGAATTTCTACTTTCACGATTGGGACTACAATCGGCATTAGCGTGATAAATACAGCAACTAAGATTTTTAGAATGTATTAACTTAATTTTTTAAAATTATTAAATAACATTTTTATATCGATGATTATTGGAATAGGGAATATTTCGTCACAATAAGTAATACTTCATAACAAAGCCGGAATTTCTACTATCGCGATTGGGACTAAAGTCGGCAGAAACGAGATAAATACAACAACAAAGATTTTTAGAATTATGAACTTATTTTTTTTAAATTTATTAAATAACATTATTTTATCGATTATTATTGGAAGAGGGAATATTTCTTCACAATAAGTAATACTTCATAACAAACGCCGGCATTTCTACTATCACGATTGGGACTACCCTCGACTGTAGCGTGATAAATACAGCAACTCAGATTTTTAAAAAGCATTAACTTAATTTTTTTAAATTTATTAAATAACATTTTTATATCGATGATTATTGGAAGAGGTAATATTTTCTAACAATAAGTAATACTTCATAACAAACGACGGAATTTCTACTTTCACGATTGGGACTACAATCGGCATTAGCATGATAAATACAGCAACTAAGATTTTTAGAAAGCATGAACTTAATTTTTTTAAATTTATTAAATAACATTTTTATATCGATGATTACTGGAAGGGGGAATATTTTTTAACAATAACTTATACTTCATAACAAACGCGGGAATTTCTACTATCCCCATTGGGAGTACAATCAGCGGTAGCGTGATAAATACAGCAACTAAGATTTTTAGAAGGGATTAACTTAATTTTTGTAAATTTATTAAATAATATTTTTGTATCGATGATTCTTGGAAGAGGGAATATTTCCTTACAATAAGTAATACTTCATAACAAACGCCGGCATTTCTACTATCACGATTGGGACTACTCTTGACTGTAGCGTGATAAATACAGCAACTAAGATTTTTAGAAAGCATTAACTTAATTTTTTTAAATTTATTAAATACCATTTTTTTCGATGATTATTGGAAGGGGTAATATTTTGTAACAATAACTTATACTTCATAACAAACACGGAAATTTCTACTATCCCCATTGGGAGTACAATCAGCGGTAGCGTGATAAATACAGCAACTAAGATTTTTAGAATGCATTACCTTATATTTTTTAAATTTTTTTAAAAACATTATTTTATGGATTATTATTGGAATAGTAATATTTTCTAACAATAAGTAATACTACATAATAAAGGACGGAATTTCTACTATCACGATTGGGACTACAATCGGCTGTAGCGTGATAAATACAGCAGCTAAGATTTTTAGAATGGATTAACTTAATTTTTGTAAATTTATTAAAGAACATTTTTGTATCGATGATTATTGGAAGAGGTAACATTTTCTAACAATAAGTAATACTTCATAACAAACGACGGAATTTCTACTTTCACGATTGGGACTACAATCGGCATTAGCATGATAAATACAGCAACTAAGATTTTTAGAAAGCATGAACTTAATTTTTTTGAATTTATTAAATAACATTTTTATATCGATGATAACTGGAAGGGGGAATATTTTTTAACAATAACTTATACTTCATAACAAACGCGGGAATTTCTACTATCCCCATTGGGAGTACAATCAGCGGTAGCTTGATAAATACAGCAACTAAGATTTTTAGAATCGATTAACTTAATTTTTGTAAATTTATTAAATAATATTTTTGTATCGATGATTCTTGGAAGAGGGAATATTTCCTTACAATAAGTAATACTTCATAACAAACGCCGGCATTTCTACTATCACGATTGGGACTACTCTTGACTGTAGCGTGATAAATACAGCAACTAAGATTTTTAGAAAGCATTAACTTAATTTTTTTAAATTTATTAAATACCATTTTTTTTCGATGATTATTGGAAGGGGGAATATTTTGTAACAATAACTTATACTTCATAACAAACACGGAAATTTCTACTATCCCCATTGGGAGTACAATCAGCGGTAGCGTGATAAATACAGCAACTAAGATTTTTAGAATGCATTACCTTATATTTTTTAAATTTTTTTAAAAACATTATTTTATGGATTATTATTGGAATAGTAATATTTTCTAACAATAAGTAATACTACATAATAAAGGACGGAATTTCTACTATCACGATTGGGACTACAATCGGCTGTAGCGTGATAAATACAGCAGCTAAGATTTTTAGAATGGATTAACTTAATTTTTGTAAATTTATTAAAGAACATTTTTGTATCGATGATTATTGGAAGATAGAATATTTCCTTACAATAAGTAATACTTCATAACAAACGCTGGCATTTCTACTATCACGATTGGGACTACCCTCGACTGTAGCGTGATAAATACAGCAACTAAGATTTTTAGAAAGCATTAACTTAATTTTTTTAAATTTATTAAATAACATTTTTATATCGATGATTATTGGAAGAGGGAATATTTCCTCACAATAAGTTATACTTCATAACAACGCCTGAATTTCTACTATCACAATTGAGACTACCTTTGACTGTAGCGTGATAAATACAGCAACTAAGATTTTTAGAATGCATTGACTTCATTTTTTTAAATTTATTAAATAACATTTTTATATCGATGATTATTGGAAGAGGGAATATTTTTTAACAATAACTTATACTTCATAACAAACGCGGAAATTTCTACTATCCCCATTGGGAGTACAATCAGCGGTACCGTGATATATACAGCAACTAAGATTTTTAGAATGGATTAACTTAATTTTTGTAAATTTATTAAAGAACATTTTTGTATCGATGATTCTTGGAAGAGGGAATATTTCCTTACAATAAGTAATACTTCATAACAAACGCCGGCATTTCTACTATCACGATTGAGACTACCTTTGACTGTAGCGTGATAAATACAGCAACTAAGATTTTTAGAATGCATTGACTTAATTTTTTTAAATTTATTAAATAACATTTTTATATCGATGATTATTGGAAGAGGGAATATTTTTTAACAATAACTTATACTTCATAACAAACGCGGGAATTTCTACTATCCCCATTGGGAGTACAATCAGCGGTACCGTGATAAATACAGCAACTAAGATTTTTAGAATGGATTAACTTAATTTTTGTAAATTTATTAAAGAACATTTTTGTATCGATGATTCTTGGAAGAGGGAATATTTCCTTACAATAAGTAATACTTCATAACAAACGCCGGCATTTTTATTATCACGATTGGGACTACCCTTGACTGTAGCGTGATAAATACAGCAACTAAGATTTTTAGAAAGCATTAACTTATTTTTTTAAATTTATTAAATAACATTTTTATATCGATGATTATTGGAAGGGGGAATATTTTGTAACAATAACTTATACTTCCTAACAAACGCGGGAATTTCTACTATCCCCATTGGGAGTACAATCAGCGGTAGCGTGATAAATACAGCAACTCAGATTTTTAGAATGCATTGACTTAATTTTTTTAAATTTATTAAATAACATTTTTATATCGATTATTATTGGAAGATTGAATATTTCCTTACAATAAGTAATACTTCATAATAAACGCCGGCCGGAATTTCTACTATCGCGATTGGGACTACACTCGCCTGTAGCGTGATAAATACCGCAAGTAAGATTTTTAAAAGCATTAACTTAATGTTTTTAAATTTATTAAATAACATTTTTATATCGATGGTTATTGGAAGAGGGAATATTTCCTTACAATAAGTAATACTTCATAACAAACGCCGTAATTTCTACTATCGCGATTGGGAGTACAATCAGCGGTAGCGTGATAAATACAGCAACTAAGATTTTTAGAATGCATTAACTTAATTTTTTTAAATTTATTAAATAACATTTTTATATCGATGATTATTGGAAGAGGGAATATTTTCTAACAATAAGTAATACTTCATAACAAACGACAGAATTTCTACTATCACGATTGGGACTACAATCGGCATTAGCGTGATAAATACAGCAACAAAGATTTTTAGAATACATTAACTTAATTTTTTAAATTTATTAAATAATATTTTATATCGATGGTTATTGGAAGAGGGAATATTTTCTAACAATAAGTAATACTTCATAACAAACGACGGATTTTCTACTTTCACGATTGGGACTACAATCGGCATTAGCGTGATAAATACAGCAACTAAGATATTTAGAATGTATTAACTTAATTTTTTAAAATTATTAAATAACATTTTTATATCGACGATTATTGGAAGAGGCAATATTTTCTAACAATAAGTAATACTTCATAACAAACGCCGGCATTTCTACTATCACGATTAGGACTACACTCGGCTGTAGCGTGATAAATACAGCAACTAAGATTTTTAGAATGCATTAACCTAATTTTTGTAAATTTATTAAAGAATATTTTTGTATCGCTGATTATTGGAAGAGGGAATATTTCCTTACAATAAGTAATACTTCATAACAAACGCCGGCATTTCTACTATCACGCTTGGGACTACACTCGGCTGTAACGTGATAAATACAGCAACTAAGATTTTTAGAATGCATTGACTTAATTTTTTTAAATTTATAAAATAACATTTTTATATCGATGATTATTGGAAGAGGGAATATTTTTTAACAATAACTTATACTTCATAACAAACCCGGGAATTTCTACTATCCCCATTGGGAGTACAATCAGCGGTACCGTGATAAATACAGCAACTAAGATTTTTAGAATGGATTAACTTAATTTTTGTAAATTTATTAAAGAACATTTTTGTATCGATGATTCTTGGAAGAGGGAATATTTCCTTACAATAAGTAAAACTTCATAACAAACGCCGGCATTTTTATTATCACGATTGGGACTACCCTTGACTGTAGCGTGATAAATACAGCAACTAAGATTTTTAGAAAGCATTAACTTATATTTTTAAATTTATTAAATAACATTTTTATATCGATGATTATTGGAAGGGGGAATATTTTGTAACAATAACTTATACTTCCTAACAAACGCGGGAATTTCTACTATCCCCATTGGGAGTACAATCAGCGGTAGCGTGATAAATACAGCAACTCAGATTTTGAGAATCCATTGACTTAATTTTTTTAAATTTATTAAATAACATTTTATATCGATTATTATTGGAAGATTGAATATTTCCTTACAATAAGTAATACTTCATAATAAACGCCGGAATTTCTACTATCGCGATTGGGACTACACTCGCCTGTAGCGTGATAAATACCGCAAGTAAGATTTTTAAAAGCATTAACTTAATGTTTTTAAATTTATTAAATAACATTTTTATATCGATGGTTATTGGAAGAGGGAATATTTCCTTACAATAAGTAATACTTCATAACAAACGCCGTAATTTCTACTATCGCGATTTGGAGTACAATCAGCGGTAGCGTGATAAATACAGCAACTAAGATTTTTAGAATGCAGTAACTTAATTTTTTTAAATTTATTAAATAACATTTTTATATCGATGATTATTGGAAGAGGGAATATTTTCTAACAATAAGTAATACTTCATAACAAACGACGGAATTTCTACTATCACGATTGGGACTACAATCGGCAATAGCGTGATAAATACAGCAACTAAGATTTTTAGAATGCATTAACTTAATTTTTTTAAATTTATTAAAAAACATTATTTTATCGATTATTATTGGAAGAGGGAATATTTTCTAACAATAAGTAATACTTCATAATAAAGGACAGAATTTATACTATCACGATTGGGACTACAATCGGCATTAGCGTGATAAATACAGCAACTAAGATTTTTAGAATGTATTAACTTATTTTTTTAAATTTATTAAATAATATTTTATATCGATGGTTATTGGAAGAGGGAATATTTTCTAACAATAAGTAATACTTCATAACAAACTACCCTTGACTGTAGCGTGATAAATACAGCAACTAAGATTTTTCGAAAGCATTAACTTAATTTTTTTAAATTTATTAAATACCATTTTTTTTCGATGATTATTGGAAGGGGGAATATTTTCTAACAATAACTTATACTTCATAACAAACACGGAAATTTCTACTATCCCCATTGGGAGTACAATCAGCGGTAGCGTGATAAATACAGCAACTAAGATTTTTAGAATGCATTACCTTATATTTTTTAAATTTTTTTAAAAACATTATTTTATGGATTATTATTGGAATAGTAATATTTTCTAACAATAAGTAATAATACATAATAAAGGACAGAATTTCTACTATCACGATTGGGACTACAATCGGCTGTAGCGTGATAAATACAGCAGCTAAGATTTTTAGAATGGATTAACTTAATTTTTGTAAATTTATTAAAGAACATTTTTGTATGGATGATTCTTGGAAGAGGGAATATTTCCTTACAATAAGTAAAACTTCATAAGAAACGCCGGCATTTCTACTATCACGATTGAGACTACCTTTGACTGTAGCGTGATAAATACAGCAACTAAGATTTTTAGAATGCATTGACTTAATTTTTTTAAATTTATTAAATAACATTTTTATATCGATGATTATTGGAAGAGGGAATATTTTTTAACTATAACTTATACTTTATAACAAACGCGGGAATTTCTACTATCCCCATTGGGAGTACAATCGGCTGTAGCGTGATAAATACAGCAGCTAAGATTTTTAGAATGGATTAAATTAATTTTTTTAAATTTATTAAATAACATTTTGTATCGATGATTCTTGGAAGAGGGAATATTTCCTTACAATAAGTAATACTTCATAACAAACGCCGGTATTTCTACTATCACGATTGGGACTACAATCGGCATTAGCGTGATAAATACAGCAACTAAGATTTTTAGAATGTATTAACTTATTTTTTAAAATTTATTAAATAATATTTTATATCGATGATTATTGGAAGAGGGAATATTTTCTAACAATAAGTAATACTTCATAACAAACGACGGATTTTCTACTTTCACGATTGGGACTACAATCTGCATTAGCGTGATAAATACAGCAACTAAGATTTTTAGAATGTATTAACTTATTTTTTTAAATTTATTAAATAACATTTTTATATCGATTATTATTGGAAGAGGGAATATTTTTTAACAATAACTTATACTTCATAACAAACGCGGGAATTTCTACTATCCCCATTGGGAGTACAATCAGCGGTACCGTGATAAATACAGCAACTAAGATTTTTAGAATGGATTAACTTAATTTTTGTAAATTTATTAAAGAAAATTTTTGTATCGATGATTCTTGGAAGAGGGAATATTTCCTTACAATAAGTAATACTTCATAACAAACGCCGGCATTTTTATTATCACGATTGGGACTACCCTTGACTGTAGCGTGATAAATACAGCAACTAAGATTTTTAGAAAGCATTAACTTATTTTTTTAAATTTATTAAATAACATTTTTATATCGATGATTATTGGAAGGGGGAATATTTTGTAACAATAACTTATACTTCCTAACAAACGCGGGAATTTCTACTATCCCCATTGGGAGTACAATCAGCGGTAGCGTGATAAATACAGCAACTCAGATTTTTAGAATGCATTGACTTAATTTGTTTAAATTTAATAAAAAACTTTTTTATATCGATTATTATTGGACGATTGAATATTTCCTTACAATAAGTAATACTTCATAATAAACGCCGGAATTTCTACTTTCACGATTGGGACTACAATCGGCATTAGCGTGATAAATACAGCAACTAAGTTTTTAGAATGGATTAACTTAATTTTTTTAAATTTATTAAATAACATTTTGTATCGATGATTATTGGAAGAGGAAATATTTGCTCACAATAAGTAATACTTCATAACAAAGCCGGAATTTCTACTATCGCGATTGGGACTAAACTAGGCAGTAATGAGATAAAAACAACAACAAAGATTGTTAGAATGAATGACCTTAATTTTTTTAAATTTATTAAATAACATTATTTTATCGATTATTATTGGAAGAGGGAATATTTCTTCACAACAAGTAATACATCATAACAACGACGGAATTTTTACTATCGAGTTTGGGACTAAACTCGGCTCTAGCGTAATAAATACAGCAGCCACGATTTTTAGAATGAATGAACTTAAGTTGTTTAAATTTATTAAATAACATTTTTGTATCGATTATTATTGGAAGGCGGAATATTTCCTCACAATAAGTAAAACTTCATAACAAACGCCGGCATTTTTATTATCACGATTGGGACTACCCTTGACTGTAGCGTGATAAATACAGCAACTAAGATTTTTAGAAAGCATTAACTTATATTTTTAAATTTATTAAATAACATTTTTATATCGATGATTATTGGAAGGGGGAATATTTTGTAACAATAACTTATACTTCCTAACAAACGCGGGAATTTCTACTATCCCCATTGGGAGTACAATCAGCGGTAGCGTGATAAATACAGCAACTCAGATTTTGAGAATCCATTGACTTAATTTTTTTAAATTTATTAAATAACATTTTATATCGATTATTATTGGAAGATTGAATATTTCCTTACAATAAGTAATACTTCATAATAAACGCCGGAATTTCTACTATCGCGATTGGGACTACACTCGCCTGTAGCGTGATAAATACCGCAAGTAAGATTTTTAAAAGCATTAACTTAATGTTTTTAAATTTATTAAATAACATTTTTATATCGATGGTTATTGGAAGAGGGAATATTTCCTTACAATAAGTAATACTTCATAACAAACGCCGTAATTTCTACTATCGCGATTGGGAGTACAATCAGCGGTAGCGTGATAAATACAGCAACTAAGATTTTTAGAATGCAGTAACTTAATTTTTTTAAATTTATTAAATAACATTTTTATATCGATGATTATTGGAAGAGGGAATATTTTCTAACAATAAGTAATACTTCATAACAAACGACGGAATTTCTACTATCACGATTGGGACTACAATCGGCATTAGCGTGATAAATACAGCAACTAAGATTTTTAGAATGCATTAACTTAATTTTTTTAAATTTATTAAAAAACAATATTTTATCGATTATTATTGGAAGAGGGAATATTTTCTAACAATAAGTAATACTTCATAACAAATGACGGATTTTCTACTTTCACGATTGGGACTACAATCGGCATTAGCGTGATAAATACAGCAACTAAGATTTTTAGAATGTATTAACTTATTTTTTTAAATTTATTAAATAATATTTTATATCGATGGTTATTGGAAGAGGGAATATTTTCTAACAATAAGTAATACTTCATAACAAACGACGGATTTTCTACTTTCACGATTGGGACTACAATCGGCATTAGCGTGATAAATACAGCAACTAAGATTTTTAGAATGTATTAACTTAATTTTTGTAAATTTATTAAAGAATATTTTTGTATCGATGATTCTTGGAAGACGGAATATTTCCTTACAATAAGTAATACTTCATAACAAACTACCCTTGACTGTAGCGTGATAAATACAGCAACTAAGATTTTTAGAAAGCATTAACTTAATTTTTTTAAATTTATTAAATACCATTTTTTTTCGATGATTATTGGAAGGGGGAATATTTTCTAACAATAACTTATACTTCATAACAAACACGGAAATTTCTACTATCCCCATTGGGAGTACAATCAGCGGTAGCGTGATAAATACAGGAACTAAGATTTTTAGAATGCATTACCTTATATTTTTTAAATTTTTTTAAAAACATTATTTTATGGATTATTATTGGAATAGTAATATTTTCTAACAATAAGTAATAATACATAATAAAGGACAGAATTTCTACTATCACGATTGGGACTACAATCGGCTGTAGCGTGATAAATACAGCAGCTAAGATTTTTAGAATGGATTAACTTAATTTTTGTAAATTTATTAAAGAACATTTTTGTATGGATGATTCTTGGAAGAGGGAATATTTCCTTACAATAAGTAAAACTTCATAAGAAACGCCGGCATTTCTACTATCACGATTGAGACTACCTTTGACTGTAGCGTGATAAATACAGCAACTAAGATTTTTAGAATGCAGTAACTTAATTTTTTTAAATTTATTAAATAACATTTTTATATCGATGATTATTGGAAGAGGGAATATTTTTTAACTATAACTTATACTTCATAACAAACGCGGGAATTTCTACTATCCCCATTGGGAGTACAATCGGCTGTAGCGTGATAAATACAGCAGCTAAGATTTTTAGAATGGATTAAATTAATTTTTTTAAATTTATTAAATAACATTTTTGTATCGATGATTCTTGGAAGAGGGAATATTTCCTTACAATAAGTAATACTTCATAACAAACGCCGGTATTTCTACTATCACGATTGGGACTACAATCGGCATTAGCGTGATAAATACAGCAACTAAGATTTTTAGAATGTATTAACTTATTTTTTAAAATTTATTAAATAATATTTTATATCGATGATTATTGGAAGAGGGAATATTTTCTAACAATAAGTAATACTTCATAACAAACGACGGATTTTCTACTTTCACGATTGGGACTACAATCGGCATTAGCGTGATAAATACAGCAACTAAGATTTTTAGAATGTATTAACTTATTTTTTTAAATTTATTAAATAACATTTTTATATCGATGATTATTGGAAGAGGGAATATTTTTTAACAATAACTTATACTTCATAACAAACGCGGGAATTTCTACTATCCCCATTGGGAGTACAATCAGCGGTACCGTGATAAATACAGCAACTAAGATTTTTAGAATGGATTAACTTAATTTTTGTAAATTTATTAAAGAACATTTTTGTATCGATGATTCTTGGAAGAGGGAATATTTCCTTACAATAAGTAATACTTCATAACAAACGCCGGCATTTTTATTATCACGATTGGGACTACCCTTGACTGTAGCGTGATAAATACAGCAACTAAGATTTTTAGAAAGCATTAACTTATTTTTTTAAATTTATTAAATAACATTTTTATATCGATGATTATTGGAAGGGGGAATATTTTGTAACAATAACTTATACTTCCTAACAAACGCGGGAATTTCTACTATCCCCATTGGGAGTACAATCAGCGGTAGCGTGATAAATACAGCAACTCAGATTTTTAGAATGCATTGACTTAATTTGTTTAAATTTATTAAAAAACTTTTTTATATCGATTATTATTGGACGATTGAATATTTCCTTACAATAAGTAATACTTCATAATAAACGCCGGAATTTCTACTTTCACGATTGGGACTACAATCGGCATTAGCGTGATAAATACAGCAACTAAGTTTTTAGAATGGATTAACTTAATTTTTTAAAATTTATTAAATAACATTTTGTATCGATGATTATTGGAAGAGGAAATATTTGCTCACAATAAGTAATACTTCATAACAAAGCCGGAATTTCTACTATCGCGATTGGGACTAAACTAGGCAGTAATGAGATAAAAACAACAACAAAGATTGTTAGAATGAATGACCTTAATTTTTTTAAATTTATTAAATAACATTATTTTATCGATTATTATTGGAAGAGGGAATATTTCTTCACAACAAGTAATACATCATAACAACGACGGAATTTTTACTATCGAGTTTGGGACTAAACTCGGCTCTAGCGTAATAAATACAGCAGCCACGATTTTTAGAATGAATGAACTTAAGTTGTTTAAATTTATTAAATAACATTTTTGTATCGATTATTATTGGAAGGCGGAATATTTCCTCACAATAAGTAAAACTTCATAACAAACGCCGGCATTTCTACTATCACGATTGAGACTACCTTTGACTGTAGCGTGATAAATACAGCAACTAAGATTTTTAGAATGCATTGACTTAATTTTTTTAAATTTATTAAATAACATTTTTATATCGATGATTATTGGAAGGGGGAATATTTTGTAACAATAACTTATACTTCCTAACAAACGCGGGAATTTCTACTATCCCCATTGGGAGTACAATCAGCGGTAGCGTGATAAATACAGCAACTAAGATTTTTAGAATGCATTGACTTAATTTTTTTAAATTTATTAAAGAACATTTTTGTATCGATGATTCTTGGAAGAGGGAATATTTCCTTACAATAAGTAATACTTCATAACAAACGCCGGCATTTCTACTATCATGATTGAGACTACCTTTGACTGTAGCGTGATAAATACAGCAACTAAGATTTTTAGAAAGCATTAACTTCATTTTTGTAAATTTATTAAAGAACATTGTTGTATCGATGATTCTTGGAAGAGGGAATATTTCGTTACAATAAGAAATACTACATAACAAACGCCGGTATTTCTACTATCACGATTGGGACTACAATCGGCATTAGCGTGGTAAATACAGCAACTAAGATTTTTAGAATGTATTAACTTATTTTTTAAAATTTATTAAATAATATTTTATATCGATGATTATTGGAAGAGGGAATATTTTCTAACAATAAGTAATACTTCATAACAAACGACGGATTTTCTACTTTCACGATTGGGACTACAATCGGCATTAGCGTGATAAATACAGCAACTAAGATTTTTAGAATGTATTAACTTAATTTTTTAAAATTATTAAATAACATTTTTATATCGACGATTATTGGAAGAGGGAATATTTTCTAACAATAAGTAATACTTCATAACACACGCCGGCATTTCTACTATCGCGATTAGGACCTCACTCGGCTGTAGCGTGATAAATACAGCAACTAAGATTTTTAGAATGCATTAACTTAATTTTTGTAAATTTATTAAAGAATATTTTTGTGTCGCTGATTATTGGAAGAGGGAATATTTCCTTACAATAAGTAATACTTCATAACAAACGCCGGCATTTCCACTATCACGATTGGGACTACACTCGACTGTAGCGTGATAAATACAGCAACTAAGATTTTTAGAAAGCATTAACATAATTTTTTTAAATTTATTAACTAACATTTTTATATCGATGATTATTGTAAGGGGGAATATTTTCTAACAATAACTTATACTTCATAACAAACGCGGGAATTTCTACTATACCCATTGGGAGTACAATCAGCAGTAGCGTGATAAATACAGCAACTAAAATTTTTAGAATGCAGTAACTTAATTTTTTTAAATTTATTAAAAAACATTATTTTATCGATTATTATTGGAAGAGTAATATTTTCTAACAATAAGTAATACTTCCTAACAAACGCCGGCATTTCTACTATAAAGATTAGGACTCCACTCGGCTGTAGCGTGATAAATACAGCAGCTACGATTTTTAGAATGAATGAACTTAATTTGTTTAAATTTACTAAATAACATTTTTGTATCTATGATTATTGGAAGAGTAATATTTTCTAACAATAAGTAATACTTCATATTAAACGACGGAACTTCTACTATCACGCTTGGTACTACACTCGGCTTTAACGTGATATATACAACAACAAAGATTTTTAGAAAGCATTAACTTAATTTTTTTAAATTTATTAAATAACATTTTTATATCGATGGTTATTGGAAGAGGTAATATTTTCTAACAATAAGTAATACTTCATAACAAACGACGGAGTTTCTACTATCACGATTGGGACTACAATCGGCATTAGCGTGATAAATACAGCAACTAAGTTTTTAGAATGGATTAACTTAATTTTTTAAAATTTATTAAATAACATTTTGTATCGATGATTATTGGAAGAGGAAATATTTGCTCACAATAAGTAATACTTCATAACAAAGCCGGAATTTCTACTATCGCGATTGGGACTAAACTAGGCAGTAATGAGATAAAAACAACAACAAAGATTGTTAGAATGAATGACCTTAATTTTTTTAAATTTAGTTAATAACATTATTTTATCGATTATTATTGGAAGAGGGAATATTTCTTCACAATAAGTAATACATCATAACAACGACGGAATTTTTACTATCGAGTTTGGGACTAAACTCGGCTCTAGCGTAATAAATACAGCAGCCACGATTTTTAGAATGAATGAACTTAAGTTGTTTAAATTTATTAAATAACATTTTTGTATCGATTATTATTGGAAGGCGGAATATTTCCTCACCATAAATAATACTTCATAACAAACGCGGGAATTTCTACTATCTCCATCAGGACTAAACTCGGCAGTAACGAGATAAATACAACAACAAAGATTTTTAGAATGAATGAACTTAATTTTTGTAAATTTATTAAATAACATTATTTTATCGATTATTATTGGAAGAGGGAATATTTCTTCACAATAATTAATACTTCATAACAAAGCCGGAATTTCTACTATCGCGATTGGGACTAAACTAGGCAGTAATGAGATAAATACAACAACAAAGATTGTTAGAATGAATGACCTTAATTTTTTTAAATTTATTAAAAAACATTATTTTATCGATTATTATTGGAAGAGGGAATATTTCTTCACAATAAGTAATACATCATAGCAACGACGGAATTTTTACTATCGAGATTGGGACTAAACTCGGCTCTAGCGTAATAAATACAGCAGCCACGATTTTTAGAATGAATGAACTTAATTTTTTTTAATTTATTAAATAACATTATTTTATCGATTATTATTGGAAGAGGGAATATTTCTTCACAATAAGTAATACATCATAACAACGACGAAATTTTTACTATCTAGATTGGGACTAAACTGGGCTCTAGCGTAATAAATATAGCAGCTACGATTTTTAGAATGAATGAACTTAAGATGTTTAAATTTATTAAATAACATTTTTGTATCGATTATTATTGGAAGGCGGAATATTTCCTCACAATAAGTAATACTTCGTAACAAACGCGGGAATTTCTACTATCCCCATTGGGAGTACAATCAGCGGTACCGTGATAAATACAGCAACTAAGATTTTTAGAATGGATTAACTTAATTTTTGTAAATTTATTAAAGAACATTTTTGTATCGATGATTCTTGGAAGAGGGAATATTTCCTTACAATAAGTAATACTTCATAACAAACGCCGGCATTTTTATTATCACGATTGGGACTACCCTTGACTGTAGCGTGATAAATACAGCAACTAAGATTTTTAGAAAGCATTAACTTATTTTTTTAAATTTATTAAATAACATTTTTATATCGATGATTATTGGAAGGGGGAATATTTTGTAACAATAACTTATACTTCCTAACAAACGCGGGAATTTTTACTATCCCCATTGGGAGTACAATCAGCGGTAGCGTGATAAATACAGCAACTCAGATTTTTAGAATGCATTGACTTAATTTTTTTTAAATTTATTAAAAAACATTTTTATATCGATTATTATTGGACGATTGAATATTTCCTTACAATAAGTAATACTTCATAATAAACGCCGGAATTTCTACTATCGCGATTGGGACTACACTCGGCTGTAGCGTGATAAATACAGCAACTAAGATTTTTAGAAAGCATTAACTTATTTTTTTAAATTTATTAAATAACATTTTTATATCGATGATTATTGGAAGGGGGAATATTTTGTAACAATAACTTATACTTCCTAACAAACGCGGGAATTTCTACTATCCCCATTGGGAGTACAATCAGCGGTAGCGTGATAAATACAGCAACTCAGATTTTTAGAATGCATTGACTTAATTTTTTTAAATTTATTAAAAAACATTTTTATATCGATTATTATTGGACGATTGAATATTTCCTTACAATAAGTAATACTTCATAATAAACGCCGGCATTTCTACTATCACGATTGGGACTACACTAGGCAGTAATGAGACAAATACAACAACAAAGATTGTTAGAATGAATGACCTTAATTTTTTTAAATTTATTAAATAACATTATTTTATCGATGATTATTGGAAGGCGGCATATTTCCTCACCATAAATAATACTTCATAACAAACGCGGGAATTTCTACTATCTCCATCAGGACTAAACTCGGCAGTAACGAGATAAATACAACAACAAAGATTTTTAGAATGAATGAACTTAATTTTTTTAAATTTATTAAATAACATTTAAGGCATTAGCGTGATAAATACAGCAACTAAGATTTTTAGAATGTACTAACTTAATTTTTTAAAATTATTAAATAACATTTTTATATCGATGATCATTGGAAGGCGGCATATTTCCTCACCATAAATAATACTTCATAACAAACGCGGGAATTTCTACTATCTCCATCAGGACTAAACTCGGCAGTAACGAGATAAATACAACAACAAAGATTTTTAGAATGAATGAACTTAATTTTTGTAAATTTATTAAAGAACATTTTTGTATCGATGATTATTGGAAGAGGGAATATTTCTTCACAATAATTAATACTTCATAACAAACGCCGGAATTTCTACTATCGCGATTGGGACTACACTCGGCTGTAGCGTGATAAATACAGCAACTAAGATTTTTAGAAAGCATTAACTTCATTTTTGTAAATTTATTAAAGAACATTGTTGTATCGATGATTCTTGGAAGAGGGAATATTTCGTTACAATAAGAAATACTACATAACAAACGCCGGTATTTCTACTATCACGATTGGGACTACAATCGGCATTAGCGTGGTAAATACAGCAACTAAGATTTTTAGAATGTATTAACTTATTTTTTAAAATTTATTAAATAATATTTTATATCGATGATTATTGGAAGAGGGAATATTTTCTAACAATAAGTAATACTTCATAACAAACGACGGATTTTCTACTTTCACGATTGGGACTACAATCGGCATTAGCGTGATAAATACAGCAACTAAGATTTTTAGAATGTATTAACTTAATTTTTTAAAATTATTAAATAACATTTTTATATCGACGATTATTGGAAGAGGGAATATTTTCTAACAATAAGTAATACTTCATAACACACGCCGGCATTTCTACTATCGCGATTAGGACCTCACTCGGCTGTAGCGTGATAAATACAGCAACTAAGATTTTTAGAATGCATTAACTTAATTTTTGTAAATTTATTAAAGAATATTTTTGTGTCGCTGATTATTGGAAGAGGGAATATTTCCTTACAATAAGTAATACTTCATAACAAACGCCGGCATTTCCACTATCACGATTGGGACTACACTCGACTGTAGCGTGATAAATACAGCAACTAAGATTTTTAGAAAGCATTAACATAATTTTTTTAAATTTATTAACTAACATTTTTATATCGATGATTATTGTAAGGGGGAATATTTTCTAACAATAACTTATACTTCATAACAAACGCGGGAATTTCTACTATACCCATTGGGAGTACAATCAGCAGTAGCGTGATAAATACAGCAACTAAAATTTTTAGAATGCAGTAACTTAATTTTTTTAAATTTATTAAAAAACATTATTTTATCGATTATTATTGGAAGAGTAATATTTTCTAACAATAAGTAATACTTCCTAACAAACGCCGGCATTTCTACTATAAAGATTAGGACTCCACTCGGCTGTAGCGTGATAAATACAGCAGCTACGATTTTTAGAATGAATGAACTTAATTTGTTTAAATTTACTAAATAACATTTTTGTATCTATGATTATTGGAAGAGTAATATTTTCTAACAATAAGTAATACTTCATATTAAACGACGGAACTTCTACTATCACGCTTGGTACTACACTCGGCTTTAACGTGATATATACAACAACAAAGATTTTTAGAAAGCATTAACTTAATTTTTTTAAATTTATTAAATAACATTTTTATATCGATGGTTATTGGAAGAGGTAATATTTTCTAACAATAAGTAATACTTCATAACAAACGACGGAGTTTCTACTATCACGATTGGGACTACAATCGGCATTAGCGTGATAAATACAGCAACTAAGTTTTTAGAATGGATTAACTTAATTTTTTAAAATTTATTAAATAACATTTTGTATCGATGATTATTGGAAGAGGAAATATTTGCTCACAATAAGTAATACTTCATAACAAAGCCGGAATTTCTACTATCGCGATTGGGACTAAACTAGGCAGTAATGAGATAAAAACAACAACAAAGATTGTTAGAATGAATGCCCTTAATTTTTTTAAATTTAGTAAATAACATTATTTTATCGATTATTATTGGAAGAGGGAATATTTCTTCACAATAAGTAATACATCATAACAACGACGGAATTTTTACTATCGAGTTTGGGACTAAACTCGGCTCTAGCGTAATAAATACAGCAGCCACGATTTTTAGAATGAATGAACTTAAGTTGTTTAAATTTATTAAATAACATTTTTGTATCGATTATTATTGGAAGGCGGAATATTTCCTCACCATAAATAATACTTCATAACAAACGCGGGAATTTCTACTATCTCCATCAGGACTAAACTCGGCAGTAACGAGATAAATACAACAACAAAGATTTTTAGAATGAATGAACTTAATTTTTGTAAATTTATTAAATAACATTATTTTATCGATTATTATTGGAAGAGGGAATATTTCTTCACAATAATTAATACTTCATAACAAAGCCGGAATTTCTACTATCGCGATTGGGACTAAACTAGGCAGTAATGAGATAAATACAACAACAAAGATTGTTAGAATGAATGACCTTAATTTTTTTAAATTTATTAAAAAACATTATTTTATCGATTATTATTGGAAGAGGGAATATTTCTTCACAATAAGTAATACATCATAGCAACGACGGAATTTTTACTATCGAGATTGGGACTAAACTCGGCTCTAGCGTAATAAATACAGCAGCCACGATTTTTAGAATGAATGAACTTAATTTTTTTTAATTTATTAAATAACATTATTTTATCGATTATTATTGGAAGAGGGAATATTTCTTCACAATAAGTAATACATCATAACAACGACGAAATTTTTACTATCTAGATTGGGACTAAACTGGGCTCTAGCGTAATAAATATAGCAGCTACGATTTTTAGAATGAATGAACTTAAGATGTTTAAATTTATTAAATAACATTTTTGTATCGATTATTATTGGAAGGCGGAATATTTCCTCACAATAAGTAATACTTCGTAACAAACGCGGGAATTTCTACTATCCCCATTGGGAGTACAATCAGCGGTACCGTGATAAATACAGCAACTAAGATTTTTAGAATGGATTAACTTAATTTTTGTAAATTTATTAAAGAACATTTTTGTATCGATGATTCTTGGAAGAGGGAATATTTCCTTACAATAAGTAATACTTCATAACAAACGCCGGCATTTTTATTATCACGATTGGGACTACCCTTGACTGTAGCGTGATAAATACAGCAACTAAGATTTTTAGAAAGCATTAACTTATTTTTTTAAATTTATTAAATAACATTTTTATATCGATGATTATTGGAAGGGGGAATATTTTGTAACAATAACTTATACTTCCTAACAAACGCGGGAATTTTTACTATCCCCATTGGGAGTACAATCAGCGGTAGCGTGATAAATACAGCAACTCAGATTTTTAGAATGCATTGACTTAATTTTTTTTAAATTTATTAAAAAACATTTTTATATCGATTATTATTGGACGATTGAATATTTCCTTACAATAAGTAATACTTCATAATAAACGCCGGAATTTCTACTATCGCGATTGGGACTACACTCGGCTGTAGCGTGATAAATACAGCAACTAAGATTTTTAGAAAGCATTAACTTATTTTTTTAAATTTATTAAATAACATTTTTATATCGATGATTATTGGAAGGGGGAATATTTTGTAACAATAACTTATACTTCCTAACAAACGCGGGAATTTCTACTATCCCCATTGGGAGTACAATCAGCGGTAGCGTGATAAATACAGCAACTCAGATTTTTAGAATGCATTGACTTAATTTTTTTAAATTTATTAAAAAACATTTTTATATCGATTATTATTGGACGATTGAATATTTCCTTACAATAAGTAATACTTCATAATAAACGCCGGCATTTCTACTATCACGATTGGGACTACACTAGGCAGTAATGAGACAAATACAACAACAAAGATTGTTAGAATGAATGACCTTAATTTTTTTAAATTTATTAAATAACATTATTTTATCGATGATTATTGGAAGGCGGCATATTTCCTCACCATAAATAATACTTGATAACAAACGCGGGAATTTCTACTATCTCCATCAGGACTAAACTCGGCAGTAACGAGCTAAATACAACAACAAAGATTTTTAGAATGAATGAACTTAATTTTTTTAAATTTATTAAATAACATTTAAGGCATTAGCGTGATAAATACAGCAACTAAGATTTTTAGAATGTACTAACTTAATTTTTTAAAATTATTAAATAACATTTTTATATCGATGATCATTGGAAGGCGGCATATTTCCTCACCATAAATAATACTTCATAACAAACGCGGGAATTTCTACTATCTCCATCAGGACTAAACTCGGCAGTAACGAGATAAATACAACAACAAAGATTTTTAGAATGAATGAACTTAATTTTTGTAAATTTATTAAAGAACATTTTTGTATCGATGATTATTGGAAGAGGGAATATTTCTTCACAATAATTAATACTTCATAACAAACGCCGGAATTTCTACTATCGCGATTGGGACTACACTCGGCTGTAGCGTGATAAATACAGCAACTAAGATTTTTAGAAAGAATTAACTTATTTTTTAAAATTATTAAATAACATTTTTATATCGATGATCATTGGAAGGCGGCATATTTCCTCACCATAAATAATACTTCATAACAAACGCGGGAATTTCTACTATCTCCATCAGGACTAAACTCGGCAGTAACGAGATAAATACAACAACAAAGATTTTTAGAATGAATGAACTTAATTTTTGTAAATTTATTAAAAAACATTTTTATATCGATTATTATTGGACGATTGAATATTTCCTTACAATAAGTAATACTTCATAACAAACGCGGGAATTTCTACTATCTCCATCAGGACTAAACTCGGCAGTAACGAGATAAATACAACAACAAAGATTTTTAGAATGAATGAACTTAATTTTTGTAAATTTATTAAATAACATTTTTATGTCGATGATTATTGGAAGAGGGAATATTTTTTAACAATAACTTATACTTCATAACAAACGCGGGAATTTCTACTATCCCCATTGGGAGTACAATCAGCGGTACCGTGATAAATACAGCAACTAAGATTTTTAGAATGGATTAACTTAATTTTTGTAAATTTATTAAAGAACATTTTTGTATCGATGATTCTTGGAAGAGGGAATATTTCCTTACAATAAGTAATACTTCATAACAAACGCCGGCATTTTTATTATCACGATTGGGACTACCCTTGACTGTAGCGTGATAAATACAGCAACTAAGATTTTTAGAAAGCATTAACTTATTTTTTTAAATTTATTAAATAACATTTTTATATCGATGATTATTGGAAGGGGGAATATTTTGTAACAATAACTTATACTTCCTAACAAACGCGGGAATTTCTACTATCCCCATTGGGAGTACAATCAGCGGTAGCGTGATAAATACAGCAACTCAGATTTTTAGAATGCATTGACTTAATTTTTTTTAAATTTATTAAAAAACATTTTTATATCGATTATTATTGGACGATTGAATATTTCCTTACAATAAGTAATACTTCATAATAAACGCCGGAATTTCTACTATCGCGATTGGGACTACACTCGGCTGTAGCGTGATAAATACAGCAACTAAGATTTTTAGAAAGAATTAACTTATTTTTTTAAATTTATTAAATAACATTTTTATATCGATGATTATTGGAAGGGGGAATATTTTGTAACAATAACTTATACTTCCTAACAAACGCGGGAATTTCTACTATCCCCATTGGGAGTACAATCAGCGGTAGCGTGATAAATACAGCAACTCAGATTTTTAGAATGCATTGACTTAATTTTTTTAAATTTATTAAAAAACATTTTTATATCGATTATTATTGGACGATTGAATATTTCCTTACAATAAGTAATACTTCATAATAAACGCCGGCATTTCTACTATCACGATTGGGACTACACTAGGCAGTAATGAGACAAATACAACAACAAAGATTGTTAGAATGAATGACCTTAATTTTTTTAAATTTATTAAATAACATTATTTTATCGATGATTATTGGAAGGCGGCATATTTCCTCACCATAAATAATACTTCATAACAAACGCGGGAATTTCTACTATCTCCATCAGGACTAAACTCGGCAGTAACGAGATAAATACAACAACAAAGATTTTTAGAATGAATGAACTTAATTTTTTTAAATTTATTAAATAACATTTAAGGCATTAGCGTGATAAATACAGCAACTAAGATTTTTAGAATGTACTAACTTAATTTTTTAAAATTATTAAATAACATTTTTATATCGATGATCATTGGAAGGCGGCATATTTCCTCACCATAAATAATACTTCATAACAAACGCGGGAATTTCTACTATCTCCATCAGGACTAAACTCGGCAGTAACGAGATAAATACAACAACAAAGATTTTTAGAATGAATGAACTTAATTTTTTTAAATTTATTAAATAACATTTTTATATCGATGATTATTGGAAGAGGAAATATTTGCTCACAATAAGTAATACTTCTTAACAAACGCCGGCATTTCTACTATCACGATTGGGACTACACTAGGCAGTAATGAGACAAATACAACAACAAAGATTGTTAGAATGAATGACCTTAATTTTTTTAAATTTATTAAATAACATTATTTTATCGATGATTATTGGAAGGCGGCATATTTCCTCACCATAAATAATACTTCATAACAAACGCGGGAATTTCTACTATCTCCATCAGGACTAAACTCGGCAGTAACGAGATAAATACAACAACAAAGATTTTTAGAATGAATGAACTTAATTTTTTTAAATTTATTAAATAACATTTTTATATCGATGATTATTGGAAGAGGAAATATTTGCTCACAATAAGTAATACTTCTTAACAAAGCCGGAATTTCTACTATCGCGATTGCGACTAAACTAGGCAGTAATGAGATAAATACAACAACAAAGATTGTTAGAATGAATGACCTTAATTTTTTTAAATTTATTAAAAACATTATTTTATCGATTATTATTGGAAGAGGGAATATTTCTTCACAATAAGTAATACATCATAACAACGACGGAATTTTTACTATCGAGATTGGGACTAAACTCGGCTCTAGCGTAATAAATACAGCAGCCACGATTTTTAGAATGAATGAACTTAAGTTTTTTTAATTTATGAAATAACATTATTTTATCGATTATTATTGGAAGAGGGAATATTTCTTCACGATTGGGACTACACTAGGCAGTAATGAGACAAATACAACAACAAAGATTGTTAGAATGAATGACCTTAATTTTTTTAAATTTATTAAATAACATTATTTTATCGATGATTATTGGAAGGCGGCATATTTCCTCACCATAAATAATACTTCATAACAAACGCGGGAATTTCTACTATCTCCATCAGGACTAAACTCGGCAGTAACGAGTAAATACAACAACAAAGATTTTTAGAATGAATGAACTTAATTTTTTTCAATTTATTAAATAACATTTTTATATCGATGATTATTGGAAGAGGAAATATTTGCTCACAATAAGTAATACTTCTTAACAAAGCCGGAATTTCTACTATCGCGATTGCGACTAAACTAGGCAGTAATGAGATAAATACAACAACAAAGATTGTTAGAATGAATGACCTTAATTTTTTTAAATTTATTAAAAACATTATTTTATCGATTATTATTGGAAGAGGGAATATTTCTTCACAATAAGTAATACATCATAACAACGACGGAATTTTTACTATCGAGATTGGGACTAAACTCGGCTCTAGCGTAATAAATACAGCAGCCACGATTTTTAGAATGAATGAACTTAAGTTTTTTTAATTTATGAAATAACATTATTTTATCGATTATTATTGGAAGAGGGAATATTTCTTCACAATAATTAATACTTCATAACAAAGCCGGAATTTCTACTATCGCTATTAGGACTAAACTAGGCGGTAATGAGATAAATACAACAACAAAGATTGTTAGAATGAATGACCTTAATTTTTTTAAATTTATTAAAAAAACATTATTTTATCGATTATTATTGGAAGAGGGAATATTTCCTCACAGTAATTAATACTTCATAATAAAGCCGGAATTTCTAGTATCGCGATTGGAACTAAGCTCGGCAGTAACGAGATAAATACAACAACAAAGATTTTTAGAATGAACGAACTTATTTTTTAAATTTATTAAATAACATTATTTTATCGATTATTATTGGAAGAAGGAATATTTCTTCACAATAAGTAATACTTCATAACAACGACGGAATTTTTACTATCGAGATTGGGACTAAACTCGGCTCTAGCGTGATAAATACAGCAGCCACGATATTTAGAATGAATGAACTTAAGTTGTTTAAATTTATTATATAACATTTTTGTATCGACGATTAATGGAAGAATATTTCCTTACAAAAATAATTCTTCATAATAAACACCGGAATTTCTACTATCGCGATTGGGACTACACTCGACTGTAGCGTAACAAATACAGCAACTAAAATTTTTAGAAAGCAGTAAGGGTCGAGGAGCGCCAGAAAAAGCCCGAATCGTGACGTCACGTCATACCAATGTTTTTTTCTGAAAAAGAGTTTTTATATTTTTTGAGTGTATGCGTTTGTAATACATTATTTGATGTTTTTATAGGAATGCGGCGTTGCCATATAATGTATATGTTATTGTTATTAGATACGTGCGATGATAAAATTATCCAACAAATTTTGATTTTTGGAAACGAGTTGATGATATAATATATGTAATATATCTATTATTGCTTGACCAGAATTTATGGGTAACTAAATAGTTATATACTTATATCTATATATATATTTATATAATATAAAATTAAAATATAATATATATACATATATATAGATATATAGATATCATTCAATTATATATATATATGTATATATATATATATATATATATATACATATATATTATATAAAATAATTGTAGATTCTATAAAGGGAAAGTAAAATGAATTATGTTACCCATCAATATCTGATCAGATATATTGCATTGCGGGATCAGATATATTGTATTGGAGGTTATTCTACAAAAGGGCGTATTTGAATGAAATACGGTCGTATTTCATTTTTTTTAAGGAAATATCAATATATGTATGTATATTATCCTGGACGAAATTATGAATGGCCATATTTTCATCTGGGATTTTCTCTGGTACCTCTGGATAGATTGTGCTGATATCTAGGAAACACATTCAAATTAGTGGTCCGGATGAAATGCTGAATGGCCATATTTTCATCTCGGATTTTCTCTGGCACCCTTGGATGGATTACGCTCATATTTGGTAAACACACTCATTATAATGGTCTGGATGAAATGATGAGTAGCCATATTTTCATCTGGGATTTTCTCTGACACCCTTGGATGGATTACGCTCATATTTGGTAAACACAGTCATTATAGTGTTCTATAGGTAATTACGCTAGTGCTCCTCCATTAGCTCTACTTGGAAGATGATTATATGATGAAAACGTGATATCTGATATTTTGTGGGAAATAATGGAGGAGCACTGGCATAGTTAACTATAGGACACTATAATGATTGTGTTTACCAAATATCAGCCCAATCTATCCAGAGTTGCTAGAGAAAATCCCAGATGAAAACATGGCTACTCATCATTTCATCCAGACCA
The DNA here is from genome assembly GCA_949752835.1 of Empis stercorea. NCBI lineage: Eukaryota > Metazoa > Arthropoda > Insecta > Diptera > Empididae > Empis > Empis stercorea. The sequence goes on from OX457089.1 coordinate 33,415,736, forward strand.
TTATAATGAGTGTGTTTACCAAATATGAGCGTAATCCATCCAAGGGTGCCAGAGAAAATCTCAGATGAAAATATGGCCATTCATAATTTCATCCAGGATAATATACATACATATATTGATATTTCATTAAAAAAAATTAAATAATATCCTTCCTGAATTTTTTTTTTACGTTCTACCTACTTTTTTTTTAATTTCATTTACCTATAAAAATTGAGTTTATATATGTATAAATTTGGAATTATTTTTTCAATTTTATAAGTCTGATCCAATTTTTGAAACAAATAAAAAAAACCACACCTGAATCTAAAAATCCACCTTTTCTCATACAATTTATCTGAAAAACAAAAAATATAAAGAAAAAAAGTAAACTAAATGTTCATACGAAGCTATTATTCATAAAAAAAATCTGAATTGCAAATAAAAAATAATTTAAAACACACACAAACAAAAAAAGAGCTTTCATTGACAATAAAACTTTTTAAAATTGACTTCAGCGCTCAAAGTTCCCTATCAGAGACTAGCTACACTAAAATTCACACATTTTCTTCCAAAAATTTTTGGAAAAAAAGAGGTTTTTATATAAAAATTTAATTATTAGAAAAATGATAACAAATATCAAAAATGTAAAACATACATCCGTGAAAAATATCTTTAATCTTTATTTTGTAGAAAAAAAAAAATCAAAATATCTAAGGGTTTACTCATAAAATGGGCAATAAAATGGTCCAATTTCAGGTGCGGGGACAGGTATATGGGGGGGGGGGGGGAAATTAAAAAAGTAAAACATCTATCCGTGAAATTAATATATTTTTGATATGTTATAAAAATTTCGTGGAAGAAAATGTTCACTGGTTTTGTATCAAATGGGCAAAACAATTCCTCTATAAAACACATAATTGCGCTCCTCGAGCCTTAACTTAATTTTTTTAAATTTATAAAATAACATTTTTTATCGATGATTATTGGAAGAGGGAATATTTTCTAACAATAAGTTATACTTCATAACAAACGCCGGCGTTTCTACTATCACGATTGGGACTACACTCGACTGTAGCGTGATAAATACAGCAACTAAGATTTTTAGAAAGCATTAACTTAATTTTTTAAAATTTATTAAATAACATTTTTCTTTCGATGATTATTGGAAGGGGGGATATTTTCTAACAATTACTTATACTTCATAACAAACGCAGCAATTTCTACTATCCCCATTGGGAGTACAATCAGCGGTAGCGTGATAAATACAGCAACTACGATTTTTAGAATGCATTAACATAATTTTTTTAAATTTATTAAATAACATTTTTATATCGACGATTATTGGAAGAGGGAATATTTTCTAACAATATGTAATACTTCATAACAAACGCCGGCATTTCTACTATCACGATTAGGACTACACTCGGCTGTAGCGTGATAAATACAGCAACTAAGATTTTTAGAATGAATGAACTTAATTTGTTTAAATTTATTAAATAACTTTTTGTATCGATGATTATTGGAAGAGTAATATTTTCTAACAATAAGTACTACACTTGGCTGTAACGTGATAAATACAACAACAAAGATTTTTAGAAAGCATTAACTTATTTTTTTTAAATTTATTAAATAACAATTTTATATCGATGATTATTGAAGAGGGAATATTTTCTAACAATAACTTATACTTCATAACAAACGCGGGAATTTCTACTATCCCCATTGGGAGTACACTCGGCTGTAGCGTGATAAATACAGCAACTAAGATTTTTAGAATGAATGAACTTAATTTGTTTAAATTTATTAAATAACTTTTTGTATCGATGATTATTGGAAGAGTAATATTTTCTAACAATAAGTACTACACTTGGCTGTAACGTGATAAATACAACAACAAAGATTTTTAGAAAGCATTAACTTATTTTTTTTAAATTTATTAAATAACATTTTTATATCGACGATTATTGGAAGAGGGAATATTTACTAACAATAAGTTATACTTCATAACAAACGCCGGCATTTCTACTATCACGATTGGGATTACACTCGACTGTAGCGTGATAAATACCGCAACTAAGATTTTTAGAATGCATTAACTTAATTTTTGTAAATTTATAAAAGAACATTTTTGTATCGCTGATTATTGGAAGAGGTAATATTTCCGTACAATAAGTAATACTTCATAACAAACGAGGGGAATTTCTACTATCACGATTGGGACTAAAATCGGCATTAGCGTGATAAATACAGCAACTAAGATTTTTAGAATGTATTAACTTAATTTTTTAAAATTTATTAAATAACGTTTTTATATCGATGATTATTGGAAGAGGAAATATTTGCTCAGAATAAGTAATACTTCATAACAACGAAGGAATTTTTACTATCGAGATTGGGACTAAACTCGGCTCTAGCGTGATAAATACAGCAGCCACGATTTTGAGAATGAATTAACTTAAGTTAAATTTATTAAATAACATTTTTGTATCGATGATTATTGGAAGATTGAATATTACCTTACAATAAGTAATACTTCATAACAAACGAGGGGAATTTCTACTATCACGATTGGGACTACAATCGGCATTAGCGTGATAAATACAGCAACTAAGATTTTTAGAATGTATTAACTTATTTTTTTTAAATTTATTAAATAACATTTTTATATCGACGATTATTGGAAGAGGGAATATTTTCTAACAATAAGTTATACTTCATAACAAACGCCGGCATTTCTACTATCACGATTGGGACTACACTCGACTGTAGCGTGATAAATACAGCAACTAAGATTTTTAGAATGAATGAACTTAATTTGTTTAAATTTATTAAATAACTTTTTGTATCGATGATTATTGGAAGAGTAATATTTTCTAACAATAAGTACTACACTTGGCTGTAACGTGATAAATACAATAACAAACATTTTTAGAAAGCATTAACTTAATTTTTTTAAATTTATTAAATAACATTTTTATATCGACGATTATTGGAAGAGGGAATATTTTCTAATAATAAGTAATACTTCATAACAAACGCCGGCATTTCTACTATCACGATTAGGACTACACTCGGCTGTAGCGTGATAAATACAGCAACTAAGATTTTTAGAATGAATGAACTTAATTTGTTTAAATTTATTAAATAACTTTTTGTATCGATGATTATTGGAAGAGTAATATTTTCTAACAATAAGTACTACACTTGGCTGTAACGTGATAAATACAACAACAAAGATTTTTAGAAAGCATTAACTTATTTTTTTTAAATTTATTAAATAACATATTTATATCGACGATTATTGGAAGAGGGAATATTTTCTAACAATAAGTTATACTTCATAACAAACGCCGGCATTTCCACTATCACGATTGGGACTACACTCGACTGTAGCGTGATAAATACAGCAACTAAGATTTTTAGAATGCATTAACTTAATTTTTGTAAATTTATAAAAGAACATTTTTGTATCGCTGATTATTGGAAGAGGGAATATTTCCGTACAATAAGTAATACTTCATAACAAACGCCGGCATTTCTACTATCACGATTGGGACTACACTCGACTTTAGCGTGATAAATACAGCAACTAAGATTTTTAGAAAGCATTAACTTAATTTTTTAAAATTTATTAAATAACATTCTTATTTCGATGATTATTGGAAGAGGGAATATTTTCTAACAATAACTTATACTTCATAACAAACGCGGGAATTTCTACTATCCCCATTGGGAGTACACTCGGCTGTAGCGTGATAAATACAGCAACTAAGATTTTTAGAATGCATTAACATAATTTTTTTAAATTTATTAAATAACATTTTTATATCGACGATTATTGGAAGAGGGAATATTTTCTAACAATAAGTAATACTTCATAACAAACGCCGGCATTTCTACTATCACGATTAGGACTACACTCGGCTGTAGCGTGATAAATACAGCAACTAAGATTTTTAGAATGAATGAACTTAATTTGTTTAAATTTATTAAATAACTTTTTGTATCGATGATTATTGGAAGAGTAATATTTTCTAACAATAAGTACTACACTTGGCTGTAACGTGATAAATACAACAACAAAGATTTTTAGAAAGCATTAACTTATTTTTTTTAAATTTATTAAATAACATTTTTATATCGATGATTATTGGAAGAGGGAATATTTTCTAACAATAACTTATACTTCATAACAAACGCGGGAATTTCTACTATCCCCATTGGGAGTACACTCGGCTGTAGCGTGATAAATACAGCAACTAAGATTTTTAGAATGAATGAACTTAATTTGTTTAAATTTATTAAATAACTTTTTGTATCGATGATTATTGGAAGAGGAAATATTTGCTCAGAATAAGTAATACTTCATAACAACGAAGGAATTTTTACTATCGAGATTGGTACTAAACTCGGCTCTAGCGTGATAAATACAGCAACTAAGATTTTTAGAATGAATGAACTTAATTTGTTTAAATTTATTAAATAACTTTTTGTATCGATGATTATTGGAAGAGTAATATTTTCTAACAATAAGTACTACACTTGGCTGTAACGTGATAAATACAACAACAAAGAGTTTTAGAAAGCATTAACTTATTTTTTTTAAATTTATTAAATAACATTTTTATATCGACGATTATTGGAAGAGGGAATATTTTCTAACAATAAGTTATACTTCATAACAAACGCCGGCATTTCTACTATCACGATTGGGACTACACTCGACTGTAGCGTGATAAATACAGCAACTAAGATTTTTAGAATGCATTAACTTAATTTTTGTAAATTTATAAAAGAACATTTTTGTATCGCTGATTATTGGAAGAGGGAATATTTCCGTACAATAAGTAATACTTCATAACAAACGAGGGGAATTTCTACTATCACGATTGGGACTACAATAGGCATTAGCGTGATAAATACAGCAACTAAGATTTTTAGAATGTATTAACTTAATTTTTTAAAATTTATTAAATAACGTTTTTATATCGATGATTATTGGAAGAGGAAATATTTGCTCAGAATAAGTAATACTTCATAACAACGAAGGAATTTTTACTATCGAGATTGGTACTAAACTCGGCTCTAGCGTGATAAATACAGCAGCCACGATTTTGAGAATAAATTAACTTAAGTTAAATTTATTAAATAACATTTTTGTATCGATGATTATTGGAATATTACCTTACAATAAGTAATACTTCATAACAAACGAGGGGAATTTCTACTATCACGATTGGGACTACAATCGGCATTAGCGTGATAAATACAGCAACTAAGATTTTTAGAATGTATTAACTTATTTTTTTTAAATTTATTAAATAACATTTTTATATCGACGATTATTGGAAGAGGGAATATTTTCTAACAATAAGTTATACTTCATAACAAACGCCGGCATTTCTACTATCACGATTGGGACTACACTCGACTGTAGCGTGATAAATACAGCAACTAAGATTTTTAGAATGAATGAACTTAATTTGTTTAAATTTATTAAATAACTTTTTGTATCGATGATTATTGGAAGAGTAAAATTTTCTAACAATAAGTACTACACTTGGCTGTAACGTGATAAATACAATAACAAACATTTTTAGAAAGCATTAACTTAATTTTTTTAAATTTATTTAATAACATTTTTATATCGACGATTATTGGAAGAGGGAATATTTTCTAACAATAAGTTATACTTCATAACAAACGCCGGCATTTCTACTATCACGATTGGGACTACACTCGACTGTAGCGTGATAAATACAGCAACTAAGATTTTTAGAATGCATTAACTTAATTTTTGTAAATTTATAAAAGAACATTTTTGTATCGCTGATTATTGGAAGAGGGAATATTTCCGTACAATAAGTAATACTTCATAACAAACGAGGGGAATTTCTACTATCACGATTGGGACTACAATAGGCATTAGCGTGATAAATACCGCAACTAAGATTTTTAGAATGTATTAACTTAATTTTTTAAAATTTATTAAATAACGTTTTTATATCGATGATTATTGGAAGAGGAAATATTTGCTCAGAATAAGTAATACTTCATAACAACGAAGGAATTTTTACTATCGAGATTGGGACTAAACTCGGCTCTAGCGTGATAAATACAGCAGCCACGATTTTCAGAATGAATTAACTTAAGTTAAATTTATTAAATAACATTTTTGTATCGATGATTATTGGAAGATTGAATATTACCTTACAATAAGTAATACTTGATAACAAACGAGGGGAATTTCTACTATCACGATTGGGACTAAAATCGGCATTAGCGTGATAAATACAGCAACTAAGATTTTTAGAATGTATTAACTTAATTTTTTAAAATTTATTAAATAACGTTTTTATATCGATGATTATTGGAAGAGGAAATATTTGCTCAGAATAAGTAATACTTCATAACAACGAAGGAATTTTTACTATCGAGATTGGGACTAAACTCGGCTCTAGCGTGATAAATACAGCAGCCACGATTTTGAGAATGAATTAACTTAAGTGAAATTTATTAAATAACATTTTTGTATCGATGATTATTGGAAGATTGAATATTACCTTACAATAAGTAATACTTCATAACAAACGAGGGGAATTTCTACTATCACGATTGGGACTACAATCGGCATTAGCGTGATAAATACAGCAACTAAGATTTTTAGAATGTATTAACTTATTTTTTTTAAATTTATTAAATAACATTTTTATATCGACGATTATTGGAAGAGGGAATATTTTCTAACAATAAGTTATACTTCATAACAAACGCCGGCATTTCTACTATCACGATTGGGACTACACTCGACTGTAGCGTGATAAATACAGCAACTAAGATTTTTAGAATGAATGAACTTAATTTGTTTAAATTTATTAAATAACTTTTTGTATCGATGATTATTGGAAGAGTAATATTTTCTAACAATAAGTACTACACTTGGCTGTAACGTGATAAATACAATAACAAACATTTTTAGAAAGCATTAACTTAATTTTTTTAAATTTATTAAATAACATTTTTATATCGACGATTATTGGAAGAGGGAATATTTTCTAACAATAAGTAATACTTCATAACAAACGCCGGCATTCCTACTATCACGATTAGGACTACACTCGGCTGTAGCGTGATAAATACAGCAACTAAGATTTTTAGAATGAATGAACTTAATTTGTTTAAATTTATTAAATAACTTTTTGTATCGATGATTATTGGAAGAGTAATATTTTCTAACAATAAGTACTACACTTGGCTGTAACGTGATAAATACAACAACAAAGATTTTTAGAAAGCATTAACTTATTTTTTTTAAATTTATTAAATAACATTTTTATATCGACGATTATTGGAAGAGGGAATATTTTCTAACAATAAGTTATACTTCATAACAAACGCCGGCATTTCTACTATCACGATTGGGACTACACTCGACTGTAGCGTGATAAATACAGCAACTAAGATTTTTAGAATGCATTAACTTAATTTTTGTAAATTTATAAAAGAACATTTTTGTATCGCTGATTATTGGAAGAGGGAATATTTTCTAACAATAAGTTATACTTCATAACAAACGCCGGCATTTCTACTATCACGATTGGGACTACACTCGACTTTAGCGTGATAAATACAGCAACTAAGATTTTTAGAAAGCATTAACTTAATTTTTTAAAATTTATTAAATAACATTTTTATTTCGATGATTATTGGAAGGGGGGATATTTTCTAACAATTACTTATACTTCATAACAAACGCGGCAATTTCTACTATCCCCATTGGGAGTACAATCAGCGGTAGCGTGATAAATACAGCAACTAAGATTTTTAGAATGCATTAACATAATTTTTTTAAATTTATTAAATAACATTTTTATATCGACGATTATTGGAAGAGGGAATATTTTCTAACAATAAGTTATACTTCATAACAAACGCCGGCATTTCTACTATCACGATTAGGACTACACTCGGCTGTAGCGTGATAAATACAGCAACTAAGATTTTTAGAATGAATGAACTTAATTTGTTTAAATTTATTAAATAACTTTTTGTATCGGTGATTATTGGAAGAGTAATATTTTCTAACAATAAGTACTACACTTGGCTGTAACGTGATAAATACAACAACAAAGATTTTTAGAAAGCATTAACTTATTTTTTTTAAATTTATTAAATAACATTTTTATATCGATGATTATTGGAAGAGGGAATATTTTCTAACAATAACTTATACTTCATAACAAACGCGGGAATTTCTACTATCCCCATTGGGAGTACACTCGGCTGTAGCGTGATAAATACAGCAACTAAGATTTTTAGAATGCATTAACTTAATTTTTGTAAATTTATAAAAGAACATTTTTGTATCGCTGATTATTGGAAGAGGGAATATTTCCGTACAATAAGTAATACTTCATAACAAACGAGGGGAATTTCTACTATCACGATTGGGACTACACTCGACTTTAGCGTGATAAATACAGCAACTAAGATTTTTAGAAAGCATTAACTTAATTTTTTAAAATTTATTAAATAACATTTTTATTTCGATGATTATTGGAAGGGGGGATATTTTCTAACAATTACTTATACTTCATAACAAACGCGGCAATTTCTACTATCCCCATTGGCAGTACAATCAGCGGTAGCGTGATAAATACAGCAACTAAGATTTTTAGAATGCATTAACATAATTTTTTTAAATTTATTAAATAACATTTTTATATCGACGATTATTGGAAGAGGGAATATTTTCTAACAATAAGTAATACTTCATAACAAACGCCGGCATTTCTACTATCACGATTAGGACTACACTCGGCTGTAGCGTGATAAATACAGCAACTAAGATTTTTAGAATGAATGAACTTAATTTGTTTAAATTTATTAAATAACTTTTTGTATCGATGATTATTGGAAGAGTAATATTTTCTAACAATAAGTACTACACTTGGCTGTAACGTGATAAATACAACAACAAAGATTTTTAGAAAGCATTAACTTATTTTTTTTAAATTTATTAAATAACATTTTTATATCGATGATTATTGGAAGAGGGAATATTTTCTAACAATAACTTATACTTCATAACAAACGCGGGAATTTCTACTATCCCCATTGGGAGTACACTCGGCTGTAGCGTGATAAATACAGCAACTAAGATTTTTAGAATGAATGAACTTAATTTGTTTAAATTTATTAAATAACGTTTTTATATCGATAATTATTGGAAGAGGAAATATTTGCTCAGAATAAGTAATACTTCATAACAACGAAGGAATTTTTACTATCACGATTGGGACTACACTCGACTGTAGCGTGATAAATACAGCAACTAAGATTTTTAGAATGAATGAACTTAATTTGTTTAAATTTATTAAATAACTTTTTGTATCGATGATTATTGGAAGAGTAATATTTTCTAACAATAAGTACTACACTTGGCTGTAACGTGATAAATACAACAACAAAGATTTTTAGAAAGCATTAACTTATTTTTTTTAAATTTATTAAATAACATTTTTATATCGACGATTATTGGAAGAGGGAATATTTTCTAACAATAAGTTATACTTCATAACAAACGCCGGCATTTCTACTATCACGATTGGGACTACACTCGACTGTAGCGTGATAAATACAGCAACTAAGATTTTTAGAATGGATTAACTTAATTTGTTTAAATTTATAAAATAACTTTTTGTATCGATGATTATTGGAAGAGTAATATTTTCTAACAATAAGTACTACACTTGGCTGTAACATGATAAATACAACAACAAAGATTTTTAGAAAGCATTAACTTAATTTTTTTAAATTTATTAAATAACATTTTTATATCGACGATTATTGGAAGAGGGAATATTTTCTAACAATAAGTTATACTTCATAACAAACGCCGGCATTTCTACTATCACGATTAGGACTACACTCGGCTGTAGCGTGATAAATACAGCAACTAAGATTTTTAGAATGAATGAACTTAATTTGTTTAAATTGATTAAATAACTTTTTGTATCGATGATTATTGGAAGAGTAATATTTTCTAACAATAAGTACTACACTTGGCTGTAACATGATAAATACAACAACAAAGATTTTTAGAAAGCATTAACTTAATTTTTTTAAATTTATTAAATAACATTTTTATATCGACGATTATTGGAAGAAGGAATATTTTCTAACAATAAGTTATACTTCATAACAAACGCCGGCATTTCTACTATCACGATTAGGACTACACTCGGCTGTAGCGTGATAAATACAGCAACTAAGATTTTTAGAATGAATGAACTTAATTTGTTTAAATTTATTAAATAACTTTTTGTATCGATGATTATTGGAAGAGTAATATTTTCTAACAATAAGTACTACACTTGGCTGTAACGTGATAAACACAACAACAAAGATTTTTAGAAAGCATTAACTTATTTTTTTTTAAATTTATTAAATAACATTTTTATATCGACGATTATTGGAAGAGGGAATATTTTCTAACAATAAGTTATACTTCATAACAAACGCCGGCATTTCTACTATCACGATTAGGACTACACTCGGCTGTAGCGTGATAAATACAGCAACTAAGATTTTTAGAATGAATGAACTTAATTTGTTTAAATTTATTAAATAACTTTTTGTATCGATGATTATTGGAAGAGTAATATTTTCTAACAATAAGTACTACACTTGGCTGTAACGTGATAAACACAACAACAAAGATTTTTAGAAAGCATTAACTTATTTTTTTTTAAATTTATTAAGTAACATTTTTATATCGACGATTATTGGAAGAGGGAATATTTTCTAACAATAAGTTATACTTCATAACAAACGCCGGCATTTCTACTATCACGATTAGGACTACACTCGACTGTAGCGTGATAAATACAGCAACTAAGATTTTTAGAATGCATTAACTTAATTTTTGTAAATTTATAAAAGAACATTTTTGTATCGCTGATTATTGGAAGAGGGAATATTTTCTAACAATAAGTTATACTTCATAACAAACGCCGGCATTTCTACTATCACGATTGGGACTACACTCGCCTTTAGCGTGATAAATACAGCAACTAAGATTTTTAGAAAGCATTAACTTAATTTTTTAAAATTTATTAAATAACATTTTTATTTCGATGATTATTGGAAGGGGGGATATTTTCTAACAATTACTTATACTTCATAACAAACGCGGCAATTTCTACTATCCCCATTGGGAGTACAATCAGCGGTAGCGTGATAAATACAGCAACTAAGATTTTTAGAATGCATTAACATAATTTTTTTAAATTTATTAAATAACATTTTTATATCGACGATTATTGGAAGAGGGAATATTTTCTAACAATAAGTAATACTTCATAACAAACGCCGGCATTTCTACTATCACGATTAGGACTACACTCGGCTGTAGCGTGATAAATACAGCAACTAAGATTTTTAGAATGAATGAACTTAATTTGTTTAAATTTATTAAATAACTTTTTGTATCGGTGATTATTGGAAGAGTAATATTTTCTAACAATAAGTACTACACTTGGCTGTAACGTGATAAATACAACAACAAAGATTTTTAGAAAGCATTAACTTATTTTTTTTAAATTTATTAAATAACATTTTTATATCGATGATTATTGGAAGAGGGAATATTTTCTAACAATAACTTATACTTCATAACAAACGCGGGAATTTCTACTATCCCCATTGGGAGTACACTCGGCTGTAGCGTGATAAATACAGCAACTAAGATTTTTAGAATGAATGAACTTAATTTGTTTAAATTTATTAAATAACTTTTTGTATCGATGATTATTGGAAGAGTAATATTTTCTAACAATAAGTACTACACTTGGCTGTAACGTGATAAATACAACAACAAAGATTTTTAGAAAGCATTAACTTATTTTTTTTAAATTTATTAAATAACATTTTTATATCGACGATTATTGGAAGAGGGAATATTTTCTAACAATAAGTTATACTTCATAACAAACGCCGGCATTTCTACTATCACGATTGGGACTACACTCGACTGTAGCGTGATAAATACAGCAACTAAGATTTTTAGAATGCATTAACTTAATTTTTGTAAATTTATAAAAGAACATTTTTGTATCGCTGATTATTGGAAGAGGGAATATTTCCGTACAATAAGTAATACTTCATAACAAACGAGGGGAATTTCTACTATCACGATTGGGACTACACTCGACTTTAGCGTGATAAATACAGCAACTAAGATTTTTAGAAAGCATTAACTTAATTTTTTAAAATTTATTAAATAACATTTTTATTTCGATGATTATTGGAAGGGGGGATATTTTCTAACAATTACTTATACTTCATAACAAACGCGGCAATTTCTACTATCCCCATTGGCAGTACAATCAGCGGTAGCGTGATAAATACAGCAACTAAGATTTTTAGAATGCATTAACATAATTTTTTTAAATTTATTAAATAACATTTTTATATCGACGATTATTGGAAGAGGGAATATTTTCTAACAATAAGTAATACTTCATAACAAACGCCGGCATTTCTACTATCACGATTAGGACTACACTCGGCTGTAGCGTGATAAATACAGCAACTAAGATTTTTAGAATGAATGAACTTAATTTGTTTAAATTTATTAAATAACTTTTTGTATCGATGATTATTGGAAGAGTAATATTTTCTAACAATAAGTACTACACTTGGCTGTAACGTGATAAATACAACAACAAAGATTTTTAGAAAGCATTAACTTATTTTTTTTAAATTTATTAAATAACATTTTTATATCGATGATTATTGGAAGAGGGAATATTTTCTAACAATAACTTATACTTCATAACAAACGCGGGAATTTCTACTATCCCCATTGGGAGTACACTCGGCTGTAGCGTGATAAATACAGCAACTAAGATTTTTAGAATGAATGAACTTAATTTGTTTAAATTTATTAAATAACTTTTTGTATCGATGATTATTGGAAGAGTAATATTTTCTAACAATAAGTACTACACTTGGCTGTAACGTGATAAATACAACAACAAAGATTTTTAGAAAGCATTAACTTATTTTTTTTAAATTTATTAAATAACATTTTTATATCGACGATTATTGGAAGAGGGAATATTTTCTAACAATAAGTTATACTTCATAACAAACGCCGGCAGTTCTACTATCACGATTGGGACTACACTCGACTGTAGCGTGATAAATACAGCAACTAAGATTTTTAGAATGCATTAACTTAATTTTTGTAAATTTATAAAAGAACATTTTTGTATCGCTGATTATTGGAACAGGGAATATTTCCGTACAATAAGTAATACTTCATAACAAACGAGGGGAATTTCTACTATCACGATTGGGACTACAATCGGCATTAGCGTGATAAATACAGCAACTAAGATTTTTAGAATGTATTAACTTAATTTTTTAAAATTTATTAAATAACGTTTTTATATCGATAATTATTGGAAGAGGAAATATTTGCTCAGAATAAGTAATACTTCATAACAACGAAGGAATTTTTACTATCACGATTGGGACTACACTCGACTGTAGCGTGATAAATACAGCAACTAAGATTTTTAGAATGAATGAACTTAATTTGTTTAAATTTATTAAATAACTTTTTGTATCGATGATTATTGGAAGAGTAATATTTTCTAACAATAAGTACTACACTTGGCTGTAACGTGATAAATACAACAACAAAGATTTTTAGAAAGCATTAACTTATTTTTTTTAAATTTAATAAATAACATTTTTATATCGACGATTATTGGAAGAGGGAATATTTTCTAACAATAAGTTATACTTCATAACAAACGCCGGCATTTCTACTATCACGATTGGGACTACACTCGACTGTAGCGTGATAAATACAGCAACTAAGATTTTTAGAATGGATTAACTTAATTTGTTTAAATTTATAAAATAACTTTTTGTATCGATGATTATTGGAAGAGTAATATTTTCTAACAATAAGTACTACACTTGGCTGTAACATGATAAATACAACAACAAAGATTTTTAGAAAGCATTAACTTAATTTTTTTAAATTTATTAAATAACATTTTTATATCGACGATTATTGGAAGAGGGAATATTTTCTAACAATAAGTTATACTTCATAACAAACGCCGGCATTTCTACTATCACGATTAGGACTACACTCGGCTGTAGCGTGATAAATACAGCAACTAAGATTTTTAGAATGAATGAACTTAATTTGTTTAAATTGATTAAATAACTTTTTGTATCGATGATTATTGGAAGAGTAATATTTTCTAACAATAAGTACTACACTTGGCTGTAACATGATAAATACAACAACAAAGATTTTTAGAAAGCATTAACTTAATTTTTTTAAATTTATTAAATAACATTTTTATATCGACGATTATTGGAAGAGGGAATATTTTCTAACAATAAGTTATACTTCATAACAAACGCCGGCATTTCTACTATCACGATTAGGACTACACTCGGCTGTAGCGTGATAAATACAGCAACTAAGATTTTTAGAATGAATGAACTTAATTTGTTTAAATTTATTAAATAACTTTTTGTATCGATGATTATTGGAAGAGTAATATTTTCTAACAATAAGTACTACACTTGGCTGTAACGTGATAAACACAACAACAAAGATTTTTAGAAAGCATTAACTTATTTTTTTTTAAATTTATTAAATAACATTTTTATATCGACGATTATTGGAAGAGGGAATATTTTCTAACAATAAGTTATACTTCATAACAAACGCCGGCATTTCTACTATCACGATTAGGACTACACTCGGCTGTAGCGTGATAAATACAGCAACTAAGATTTTTAGAATGAATGAACTTAATTTGTTTAAATTTATTAAATAACTTTTTGTATCGATGATTATTGGAAGAGTAATATTTTCTAACAATAAGTACTACACTTGGCTGTAACGTGATAAATACAACAACAAAGATTTTTAGAAAGCATTAACTTATTTTTTTTTAAATTTATTAAATAACATTTTTATATCGACGATTATTGGAAGAGGGAATATTTTCTAACAATAAGTTATACTTCATAACAAACGCCGGCATTTCTACTATCACGATTGGGACTACACTCGACTGTAGCGTGATAAATACAGCAACTAAGATTTTTAGAATGTATTAACTTATTTTTTTTAAATTTATTAAATAACATTTTTATATCGACGATTATTGGAAGAGGGAATATTTTGTAACAATAAGTTATACTTCATAACAAACGCCGGCATTTCTACTATCACGATTGGGACTACACTCGACTGTAGCGTGATAAATACAGCAACTAAGATTTTTAGAATGAATGAACTTAATTTGTTTAAATTTATTAAATAACTTTTTGTATCGATGATTATTGGAAGAGTAATATTTTCTAACAATAAGTACTACACTTGGCTGTAACATGATAAATACAACAACAAAGATTTTTAGAAAGCATTAACTTAATTTTTTTAAATTTATTAAATAACATTTTTATATCGACGATTATTGGAAGAGGGAATATTTTCTAACAATAAGTTATACTTCATAACAAACGCCGGCATTTCTACTATCACGATTAGGACTACACTCGGCTGTAGCGTGATAAATACAGCAACTAAGATTTTTAGAATGAATGAACTTAATTTGTTTAAATTTATTAAATAACTTTTTGTATCGATGATTATTGGAAGAGTAATATTTTCTAACAATAAGTACTACACTTGGCTGTAACGTGATAAATACAACAACAAAGATTTTTAGAAAGCATTAACTTATTTTTTTTTAAATTTATTAAATAACATTTTTATATCGACGATTATTGGAAGAGGGAATATTTCCTCACAATAAGTAATACTTCATAACAACGCCGGAATTTATACTATCGCGATTGGGACTAAACTCGGCAGTAACGAGATAAATACAACAAAAAAGATTTTTAGAATGAATGAACTTCATTTTTTTTAATTTATTTAATAACATTATTTTATCGATTATTATTGGAAGAGGGAATATTTCTTCTCAATAAGTAATACTTCATAACAACGCCGGAATTTATACTATCGTGATTGGAACTACAACCGGCTGTAGCGTGATAAATACAGCAGCTACGATTTTTAGAATGAATGAACTTAATTTATTTAAATTTATTAAATAACTTTTTGTATCGATGATTATTGGAAGAGTAATATTTTCTAACAATAAGTACTACACTTGGCTGTAACGTGATAAATACAACAACAAAGATTTTTAGAAAGCATTAACTTATTTTTTTTTTAATTTATTAAATAACATTTTTATATCGATGATTATTGGAAGAGGGAATATTTTCTAACAATAACTTTTACTTCATAACAAACGCGGGAATTTCTACTATCCCCATTGGGAGTACAATTAGCGGTAGCGTGATAAATACAGCAACTAAGATTTTTAGAAAGCATTAACTTAATTTTTTAAATTTATTAAATAACATTTTTATATCGATGATTATTGGAAGATTTTTATAAAACATTAACTTAATTTTTTTTAAATTATTAAATAACATTTTTGTATCGATTATTATTGGAAAATTGAATATTTCCTTACAATAAGTAATACTTCATAATAAACGCCGGAATTTCTACTATCGCGATTGGGACTACACTCGGCTGTAGCGTGATAAATACAGCAACTAAGATTTTTAGAAAGCATTAACTTAATATTTTTAAATTTATTAAATAACATTTTTATATCGATGATTTTTGGAAGAGGGAATATTTTCTACCAATAATTTATACTTCATAACAAACGCGTGAATTTCTACTATCCCCATTGGGAGTACAATCAGCGGTAGCGTGATAAATACAGCAACTAAGATTTTTAGAATGTATTAACTTAATTTTTTAAAATTTATTAAATAACGTCGGCATTTCTACTATCACGCTTGGGACTACACTCGGCATTAGCGTGATAAATACAGCAACTGATATTTTTAGAATGTATTAACTTATTTTTTTAAATTTATTAAATAATATTTTATATCGATGATTATTGGAAGAGGGAATATTTTCTAACAATAAGTAATACTTCATAACAATTGACGGATTGTCTACTTTCACGATTGGGACTACAATCGGCATTAGCGTGATAAATACAGCAACTAAGATTTTTAGAATGTATTAACTTAATTTTTTAAAATTATTAAATAACATTTTTATATCGACGATTATTGGAACAGGGATTATTTTCTAACAATAAGTAATACTTCATAACAAACGCCGGCATTTCTACTATCACAATTAGGACTACACTCGGCTGTAGCGTGATAAATACAACAACTAAGATTTTTAGAATGCATTAACTTAATTTTTGTAAATTTATTAAAGAATATTTTTGTATCACTGATTCTTGGAAGAGGGAATTTTTCCTAACAATAAGTAATACTTCATAACAAACGCCGGTATTTCTACTATCACGATCGGGACTACCTTCGACTGTAGCGTGATAAATACAGCAACTAAGATTTATAGAAAGCATTAACTTAATTTTTTTAAATTTATTAAATAACATTTTTATATCGATGATTATTGGAAGGGGGAATATTTTCTAACAATAAGTAATACTTCATAACAAACGACGGAATTTCTACTTTAACTATTGGGACTACACTCTGTTGTAACGTGATAAATACAGCAACTAAGATTTTTAGAAAGCATTAACTTAATTTTTTTAAATTTATTAAATAACATTTTTATATCGATGATAATTGGAAGAGGGAATATTTTCTAACAATAAGTAATACTTCATAACAAACAAAGGACGGATTTTCAACTTTCACGATTGGGACTACAATCGACATTAGCGTGATAAATACAGCAACTAAGATTTTTAGAATGTATTAACTTATTTTTTTAAATTTATTAAATAATATTTTATATCGATGATTATTGGAAGAAGGAATATTTTCTAACAATAAGTAATACTTCATAACAATTGACGGATTTTCTACTTTCACGATTGGGACTACAATCGGCATTAGCGTGATAAATACAGCAACTAAGATTGTTAGAATGTATTAACTTAATTTTTTAAAATTATTAAATAACATTTTTATATCGACGATTATTGGAACAGGGATTATTTTCTAACAATAAGTAATACTTCATAACAAACGTCGGCATTTCTACTATCACGATTAGGACTACACTCGGCTGTAGCGTGATAAATACAACAACTAAGATTTTTAGAATGCATTAACTTAATTTTTGTAAATTTATTAAAGAATATTTTTGTATCACTGATTATTGGAAGAGGTAATATTTCCTTACAATAAGTAATACTTCATAATAAACGCCGGCATTTCTACTATCACGATTGGGACTACACTCGACTGTAGTGTGATAAATACAGCAACTAAGATTTTTAGAAAGTTTTAAAATAATTTTTTTAAATTTATTAACTAACATTTTTATATCGATGATTATTGGAAGGGGGAATATTTTCTAACAATAACTTATACTTCATAACAAACGCGGGAATTTCTACTATCCCCATTGGGAGTACAATCAGCGGTAGCGTGATAAATACAGCAACTAAAATTTTTAGAATGCAGTAACTTAATTTTTTTAAATTTATTAAAAAACATATTTTATCGATTATTATTGGAAGAGTAATATTTTCTAACAATAAGTAATACTTCATAACAAACGCCGGAATTTCTACTATCACGATTGGGACTACACTCGGCTGTAGCGTGATAAATACAGCAACTAAGATTTTTAGAAAGCATTAAAACCAACGCCGGCATTTCTACTATCACGATTGGGACTACACTAGGCAGTAATGAGATAAATACAACAACAAAGATTGTTAGAATGAATGACCTTAATTTTTTTAAATTTATTAAATAACATTATTTTATCGATGATTATTGGAAGGCGGCATATTTCCTCACAATAAGTAATATTTCATAACAAACGCGGGAATTCCTACTATCTCCATCGGGACTAAACTCGGCAGTAACGAGATAAATACAACAACAAAGATTTTTAGAATGAATGAACTTAATTTTTTTAAATTTATTAAATAACATTTTATATCGATGATTATTGGAAGAAGGAATATTTTCTAACAATAAGTAATACTTCATAACAATTGACGGATTTTCTACTTTCACGATTGGGACTACAATCGGCATTAGCGTGATAAATACAGCAACTAAGATTTTTAGAATGTATTAACTTAATTTTTTACAATTATTAAATAACATTTTTATATCGACGATTATTGGAACAGGGATTATTTTCTAACAATAAGTAATACTTCATAACAAACGTCGGCATTTCTACTATCACGATTAGGACTACACTCGGCTGTAGCGTGATAAATACAACAACTAAGATTTTTAGAATGCATTAACTTAATTTTTGTAAATTTATTAAAGAATATTTTTGTATCACTGATTATTGGAAGAGGGAATATTTCCTTACAATAAGTAATACTTCATAATAAACGCCGGCATTTCTACTATCACGATTGGGACTACACTCGACTGTAGCGTGATAAATACAGCAACTAAGATTTTTAGAAAGCATTAAAATAATTTTGTTAAATTTATTAACTAACATTTTTATATCGATGATTATTGGAAGGGGGAATATTTTCTAACAATAACTTATACTTCATAACAAACGCGGGAATTTCTACTATCCCCATTGGGAGTACAATCAGCGGTAGCGTGATAAATACAGCAACTGCGAGTTTTAGAAAGCATTAACTTAATTTTTTTAAATTTATTAAATAACATTTTTATATCGATGGTTATTGGAAGAGGTAATATTTTCTAACAATAAGTAATACTTCATAACAAACGACGGAATTTCTACTATCACGATTGGGACTACAATCGGCATTAGCGTGATAAATACAACAACAAAGATTTTTAGAATGGATTAATTTAATTTTTTTAAATTTATTAAATAACATTTTTATATCGATGGTTATTGGAAGAGGTAATATTTTCTAACAATAAGTAATACTTCATAACAAACGACGGAACTTCTACTATCACGCTTGGTACTACACTCGGCTTTAACGTAATAAATACAACAACAAAGATTTTTAGAAAGCATTAAATTAATTTTTTTAAATTTATTAAATAACATTTTTATATCGATGGTTATTGGAAGAGGTAATATTTTCTAACAATAAGTAATACTTCATAACAAACGACGGAATTTCTACTATCACGATTGGGACTACAATCGGCATTAGCGTGATAAATACAGCAACTAAGTTTTTAGAATGGATTAATTTAATTTTTTTAAATTTATTAAATAACAGTTTGTATCGATGATTATTGGCAGAGTAATATTTTCTATCAATAAGTACTACACTTGGCTGTAACGTGATAAATACAACAACAAAGATTTTTAGAAAGCATTAACTTATTTTTTTTAAATTTATTAAATAACATTTTTATATCGATGATTATTGGAAGAGGGAATATTTTCAAACAATAACTTATACTTCATAACAAACGCGGAATTTCTACTATCACGCTTGGGACTACACTCGGCTGTAACGTGATAAATACAACAACAAAGATTTTTAGAAAGCATTAACTTAATTTTTTTAAATTTATTAAATAACATTTTTATATCGATGATTATTGGAAGAGGGAATATTTTCTAACAATACGTAATACTTCATAACAAACGACGGAATTTCTACTTTCACGATTGGGACTAAACTCGGCTCTAGCGTAATAAATACAGCAGCCACGATTTTTAGAATGAATGAACTTAAGTTGTTTAAATTTATTAAATAACATTTTTGTATCGATTATTATTGGAAGGCGGAATATTTCCTCACAGTATGTAATACTTCATAACAAACGCGGGAATTTCTACTATCTCCATTGGGACTAAACTCGGCAGTAACGAGATAAATACAACAACAAAGATTTTTAGAATGAATGAACTTAATTTTTGTAAATTTATTAAAGAACATTTTTGTATCGATGATTATTGGAAGAGGGTATATTTCTTCACAATAATTAATACTTCATAACAAACGCCGGAATTTCTACTATCACGATTGGGACTACACTCGGCTGTAGCGTGATAAATACAGCAACTAAGATTTTTAGAAAGCATTAAAACCAACGCCGGCATTTCTACTATCACGATTGGGACTACACTAGGCAGTAATGAGATAAATACAACAACAAAGATTGTTAGAATGAATGACCTTAATTTTTTTAAATTTATTAAATAACATTATTTTATCGATGATTATTGGAAGGCGGCATATTTCCTCACAATAAGTAATATTTCATAACAAACGCGGGAATTCCTACTATCTCCATCGGGACTAAACTCGGCAGTAACGAGATAAATACAACAACAAAGATTTTTAGAATGAATGAACTTAATTTTTTTAAATTTATTAAATAACATTTTATATCGATGATTATTGGAAGAGGAAATATTTGCTCACAATAAGTAATACTTCATAACAAAGCCGGAATTTCTACTATCGCTATTGGGACTAAACTAGGCAGTATTGAAATAAATACAACAACAAAGATTGTTAGAATGAATGACCTTAATTTTTTTAAATTTATTAAATAACATTATTTTATCGATTATTATTGGAAGAGGGAATATTTCTTCACAATAATTAATACTTCATAACAAAGCCGGAATTTCTACTATCGCGATTGGGACTAAACTAGGCTCTAGCGTAATAAATACAGTAGCCACGATTTTTAGAATGAATGAACTTAAGTTGTTTAAATGTATTAAATAACATTTTTGTATCGATTATTATTGGAAGGCGGAATATTTCCTCACAATAAGTAATACATCATAACAAACGCGGGAATTTCTACTATCTCCATCGATAGTAAACTCGGCAGTAACGAGATAAATACAACAACAAAGATTTTTAGAAAGCATTAACTTAATTTTTTTAAATTTATTAAATAACATTTTTATATCGATGATTGTTGGAAGAGGGAATATTTTCTAACAATACGTAATACTTCATAACAAACGACGGAATTTCTACTTTCACGATTGGGACTACACTCGGCTCTAGCGTAATAAATACAGCAGCCACGATTTTTAGAATGAATGAACTTAAGTTGTTTAAATTTATTAAATAACATTTTTGTATCGATTATTATTGGAAGGCGGAATATTTCTTCACAATAAGTAATACTTCGTAACAAACGCGGGAATTTCTACTATATCCATTGGGACTAAACTCGGCAGTAACGAGATAAATACAACAACAAAGATTTTTAGAATGAATGAACTTAATTTTTGTAAATTTATTAAAGAACATTTTTGTATCGATGATTATTTGAAGAGGGAATATTTGCTTACAATAATTTATACTGCATAATAAACGCCGGAATTTCTACTATCGCGATTGGGACTAAGATCGGCTCTAGCGTGGTATATACAGCAACTAAGATTTTTAGAATGTATTAACTTAATTTTTTTAAATTTATTAAATAACATTTTTATATCGATAATTATTGGAAGAGTAACATTTTCTAACAAAAAGTAATACGTCATAATAAAGGACGGAATTTCTACTATCACGATTGAGATTACAATCGGCTGTAGCGTGATAAATACAGCAGCTACGATTTTTAAAATGAATTAACTTAATTTGTTTAAATTTATTAAATAACATTTTTGTATAGATGATTATTGGAAGAGTAATATTTTCTAACAGTAAGTACTACACTTGGCTGTAACGTGATAAATACAACAACCAAGAATTTTAGAAAGCTAAACTAGGCAGTAATGAGATAAATACAACAACAAAGATTGTTAGAATGAATGACCTTAATTTTTTTAAATTTATTAAATAACATTATTTTATTTATTATTATTGGAAGAGGGAATATTTCTTCACAATACGTAATACATCATAACAACGACGTAATTTTTACTATCGAGATTGGGACTAAACTCGGCTCTAGCGTAATAAATACAGCAGCTACGATTTTTAAAATGAATTAACTTAATTTGTTTAAATTTATTAAATAACATTTTTGTATCGATTATTATTGGAAGGTGGAATATTTCTTCACAATAAGTAATACTTCGTAACAAACGCGGGAATTTCTACTATATCCATTGGGACTAAACTCGGCAGTAACGAGATAAATACAACAACAAAGATTTTTAGAATGAATGAACTTAATTTTTGTAAATTTATTAAATAACATTTTTGTATCGATTATTATTGGAAGGTGGAATATTTCCTCACAATAAGTAATACTTCATTACAAACGCGGGAATTTCTACTATCTCCATTGGGACTAAACTCGGCAGTAACGAGATAAATACAACAACTAAGATTTTTAGAATGAATGAACTTAATTTTTGTAAATTTATTAAAGAACATTTTTGTATCGATGATTATTGGAAGAGGGAATATTTCTTCACAATAATTAATACTTCATAACAAACGCGGGAAGTTCTACTATCTCCATTGGGACTAAACTAGGCAGTAACGAGATAAATACAACAACAAAGATTTGTAGAATGAATAAACTTAATTTTTTTTAATTTATTAAATAACATTATTTTATCAATTATTATTGGAAGAGGGAATATTTCTTCACAATAATTAATACTTCATAACAAAGCCGGAATTTCTGCTATCGCGATTGGGACTAAACTAGGCAGCAATGAGATAAATACTACAACAAAGATTGTTAGAATGAATGACCTTAATTTTTTCAAATTTATTAAATAACATTTTTGTATCGATTATTATTGGAAGAGGGAATATTTCTTCACAATAAGTAATACATCATAACAACGACGGAATTTTTACTATCGAGATTGGGACTAAACTCGGCAGTAATGAGATAAATACAAAAACAAAGATTGTTAGAATGAATGAACTTAATTTTTTTAAATTAATTAAATAACATTATTTTATCGATTATTATTGGAAGAGGGAATATTTCTTCACAATAATTAATACTTCATAACAAACGCCGGAATTTCTACTATCGCGATTGGGACTACACTCGGCTGTAGCGTGATAAATACAGCAACTAAGATTTTTAGAAAGCATTAACTTAATGTTTTTACATTTGTTAAATAACATTTTTATATCGATGTTTATTGGAAGAGGGAATATTTTCTAACAATAAGTTATACTTCATAACAAACGCCGGCATTTCTACTATCACGATTGGGACTACACTCGGTTGTAGCGTGATAAATACAGCTACTAAAATTTTTAGAAAGCAATAACTTAATTTTTTTAAATTTATTAAATAACATTTTTATATCGATTATTATTGGAAGGCGGAATATTTCCTCACAATAAGTAATACTTTATAACAAACGCGGGAATTTCTACTATCTCCATCGGGACTAAACTCGGCAGTAACGTGATAAATACAACAACAAACATTTTTAGCATGAATTAACTTAATTTTTGTAAATTTATTAAACAACATTTTTGTATCGCTGATTATTGGAAGAGGGAATATTTGCTTACAATAATTAATACTGCATAACAAACGCCGGAATTTCTACTATCGCGATTGGGACTAAGATCGGCTCTAGCGTGATAAATACGGCAACTAAGATTTTTAGAAAGCATTAAAACCAACGCCGGCATTTCTACTATCACGATTGGGACTACACTAGGCAGTAATGAGATAAATACAACAACAAAGATTGTTAGAATGAATGACCTTAATTTTTTTAAATTTATTAAATAACATTATTTTATCGATGATTATTGGAAGGTGGAATATTTCCTCACAATAAGTAATACTTCATAACAAACGCGGGAATTTCTACTATCTCCATTGGGACTAAACTCGGCAGTAATGAGATAAATACAACAACAAAGATTGTTAGAATGAATGACCTTAATTTTTTTAAATTTATTAAATAACATTTTTGTATCGATTATTATTGGAAGAGGGAATATTTCTTCACAATAAGTAATACATCATAACAACGACGGAATTTTTACTATCGAGATTGGGACTAAACTCGGCTCTAGCGTAATAAATACAGCAGCTACGATTTTCAAAATGAATTAACTTAATTTGTTTAAATTTATTAAATAACATTTTTGTATCGATGATTATTGGAAGAGTAATATTTTCTAACAGTAAGTACTACACTTGGCTGTAACGTGATAAATACAACAACAAAGATTTTTAGAAAGCTAAAGTAGGCAGTAATGAGATAAATACAACAACAAAGATTGTTAGAATGAATGACCTTAATTTTTTTAAATTTATTAAATAACATTATTTTATCGATTATTATTGGAAGAGGGAATATTTCTTCACAATAAGTAATACATCATAACAACGACGGAATTTTTACTATCGATATTGGGACTAAACTCGGCTCTAGCGTAATAAATACAGCAGCCACGATTTTTAGAATGAATGAACTTAAGATGTTTAAATTTATTAAATAACATTTTTGTATCGATTATTATTGGAAGGTGGAATATTTCCTCACAATAAGTAATACTTCATAACAAGCGCGGGAATTTCTACTATCTCCATTGGGACTAAACTCGGCAGTAACGTGATAAATACAACAACTAAGATTTTTAGAATGAATGAACTTAATTTTTGTAAATTTATTAAAGAACATTTTTGTATCGATGATTATTGGAAGAGGGAATATTTCTTCACAATAATTAATACTTCATAACAAACGCGGGAAGTTCTACTATCTCCATTGGGAATAAACTAGGCAGTAACGAGATAAATACAACAACAAAGATTTATAGAATGAATAAACTTAATTTTTTTTAATTTATTAAATAACATTATTTTATCGATTATTATTGGAAGAGGGAATATTTCCTTACAATAAGTAATACTTCATAACAACGCCGGAATTTCTACTATCGCGATTGGGACTAAACTCGGCAGTAGCGTGATAAATACAGCAACTAAGATTTTTAGAATGTATTAACTTAATTTTTTACAATTATTAAATAACATTTTTATATCGACGATTATTGGAACAGGGATTATTTTCTAACAATAAGTAATACTTCATAACAAACGTCGGCATTTCTACTATCACGATTAGGACTACACTCGGCTGTAGCGTGATAAATACAACAACTAAGATTTTTAGAATGCATTAACTTAATTTTTGTAAATTTATTAAAGAATATTTTTGTATCACTGATTATTGGAAGAGGGAATATTTCCTTACAATAAGTAATACTTCATAATAAACGCCGGCATTTCTACTATCACGATTGGGACTACACTCGACTGTAGCGTGATAAATACAGCAACTAAGATTTTTAGAAAGCATTAAAATAATTTTGTTAAATTTATTAACTAACATTTTTATATCGATGATTATTGGAAGGGGGAATATTTTCTAACAATAACTTATACTTCATAACAAACGCGGGAATTTCTACTATCCCCATTGGGAGTACAATCAGCGGTAGCGTGATAAATACAGCAACTGCGAGTTTTAGAAAGCATTAACTTAATTTTTTTAAATTTATTAAATAACATTTTTATATCGATGGTTATTGGAAGAGGTAATATTTTCTAACAATAAGTAATACTTCATAACAAACGACGGAATTTCTACTATCACGATTGGGACTACAATCGGCATTAGCGTGATAAATACAACAACAAAGATTTTTAGAATGGATTAATTTAATTTTTTTAAATTTATTAAATAACATTTTTATATCGATGGTTATTGGAAGAGGTAATATTTTCTAACAATAAGTAATACTTCATAACAAACGACGGAACTTCTACTATCACGCTTGGTACTACACTCGGCTTTAACGTAATAAATACAACAACAAAGATTTTTAGAAAGCATTAAATTAATTTTTTTAAATTTATTAAATAACATTTTTATATCGATGGTTATTGGAAGAGGTAATATTTTCTAACAATAAGTAATACTTCATAACAAACGACGGAATTTCTACTATCACGATTGGGACTACAATCGGCATTAGCGTGATAAATACAGCAACTAAGTTTTTAGAATGGATTAATTTAATTTTTTTAAATTTATTAAATAACAGTTTGTATCGATGATTATTGGCAGAGTAATATTTTCTATCAATAAGTACTACACTTGGCTGTAACGTGATAAATACAACAACAAAGATTTTTAGAAAGCATTAACTTATTTTTTTTAAATTTATTAAATAACATTTTTATATCGATGATTATTGGAAGAGGGAATATTTTCAAACAATAACTTATACTTCATAACAAACGCGGAATTTCTACTATCACGCTTGGGACTACACTCGGCTGTAACGTGATAAATACAACAACAAAGATTTTTAGAAAGCATTAACTTAATTTTTTTAAATTTATTAAATAACATTTTTATATCGATGATTATTGGAAGAGGGAATATTTTCTAACAATACGTAATACTTCATAACAAACGACGGAATTTCTACTTTCACGATTGGGACTAAACTCGGCTCTAGCGTAATAAATACAGCAGCCACGATTTTTAGAATGAATGAACTTAAGTTGTTTAAATTTATTAAATAACATTTTTGTATCGATTATTATTGGAAGGCGGAATATTTCCTCACAGTATGTAATACTTCATAACAAACGCGGGAATTTCTACTATCTCCATTGGGACTAAACTCGGCAGTAACGAGATAAATACAACAACAAAGATTTTTAGAATGAATGAACTTAATTTTTGTAAATTTATTAAAGAACATTTTTGTATCGATGATTATTGGAAGAGGGTATATTTCTTCACAATAATTAATACTTCATAACAAACGCCGGAATTTCTACTATCACGATTGGGACTACACTCGGCTGTAGCGTGATAAATACAGCAACTAAGATTTTTAGAAAGCATTAAAACCAACGCCGGCATTTCTACTATCACGATTGGGACTACACTAGGCAGTAATGAGATAAATACAACAACAAAGATTGTTAGAATGAATGACCTTAATTTTTTTAAATTTATTAAATAACATTATTTTATCGATGATTATTGGAAGGCGGCATATTTCCTCACAATAAGTAATATTTCATAACAAACGCGGGAATTCCTACTATCTCCATCGGGACTAAACTCGGCAGTAACGAGATAAATACAACAACAAAGATTTTTAGAATGAATGAACTTAATTTTTTTAAATTTATTAAATAACATTTTATATCGATGATTATTGGAAGAGGAAATATTTGCTCACAATAAGTAATACTTCATAACAAAGCCGGAATTTCTACTATCGCTATTGGGACTAAACTAGGCAGTATTGAAATAAATACAACAACAAAGATTGTTAGAATGAATGACCTTAATTTTTTTAAATTTATTAAATAACATTATTTTATCGATTATTATTGGAAGAGGGAATATTTCTTCACAATAATTAATACTTCATAACAAAGCCGGAATTTCTACTATCGCGATTGGGACTAAACTAGGCTCTAGCGTAATAAATACAGTAGCCACGATTTTTAGAATGAATGAACTTAAGTTGTTTAAATGTATTAAATAACATTTTTGTATCGATTATTATTGGAAGGCGGAATATTTCCTCACAATAAGTAATACATCATAACAAACGCGGGAATTTCTACTATCTCCATCGATAGTAAACTCGGCAGTAACGAGATAAATACAACAACAAAGATTTTTAGAAAGCATTAACTTAATTTTTTTAAATTTATTAAATAACATTTTTATATCGATGATTGTTGGAAGAGGGAATATTTTCTAACAATACGTAATACTTCATAACAAACGACGGAATTTCTACTTTCACGATTGGGACTACACTCGGCTCTAGCGTAATAAATACAGCAGCCACGATTTTTAGAATGAATGAACGTAAGTTGTTTAAATTTATTAAATAACATTTTTGTATCGATTATTATTGGAAGGCGGAATATTTCTTCACAATAAGTAATACTTCGTAACAAACGCGGGAATTTCTACTATATCCATTGGGACTAAACTCGGCAGTAACGAGATAAATACAACAACAAAGATTTTTAGAATGAATGAACTTAATTTTTGTAAATTTATTAAAGAACATTTTTGTATCGATGATTATTTGAAGAGGGAATATTTGCTTACAATAATTTATACTGCATAATAAACGCCGGAATTTCTACTATCGCGATTGGGACTAAGATCGGCTCTAGCGTGATATATACAGCAACTAAGATTTTTAGAATGTATTAACTTAATTTTTTTAAATTTATTAAATAACATTTTTATATCGATAATTATTGGAAGAGTAACATTTTCTAACAAAAAGTAATACGTCATAATAAAGGACGGAATTTCTACTATCACGATTGAGATTACAATCGGCTGTAGCGTGATAAATACAGCAGCTACGATTTTTAAAATGAATTAACTTAATTTGTTTAAATTTATTAAATAACATTTTTGTATAGATGATTATTGGAAGAGTAATATTTTCTAACAGTAAGTACTACACTTGGCTGTAACGTGATAAATACAACAACCAAGAATTTTAGAAAGCTAAACTAGGCAGTAATGAGATAAATACAACAACAAAGATTGTTAGAATGAATGACCTTAATTTTTTTAAATTTATTAAATAACATTATTTTATTTATTATTATTGGAAGAGGGAATATTTCTTCACAATACGTAATACATCATAACAACGACGGAATTTTTACTATCGAGATTGGGACTAAACTCGGCTCTAGCGTAATAAATACAGCAGCTACGATTTTTAAAATGAATTAACTTAATTTGTTTAAATTTATTAAATAACATTTTTGTATCGATTATTATTGGAAGGTGGAATATTTCTTCACAATAAGTAATACTTCGTAACAAACGCGGGAATTTCTACTAAATCCATTGGGACTAAACTCGGCAGTAACGAGATAAATACAACAACAAAGATTTTTAGAATGAATGAACTTAATTTTTGTAAATTTATTAAATAACATTTTTGTATCGATTATTATTGGAAGGTGGAATATTTCCTCACAATAAGTAATACTTCATTACAAACGCGGGAATTTCTACTATCTCCATTGGGACTAAACTCGGCAGTAACGAGATAAATACAACAACTAAGATTTTTAGAATGAATGAACTTAATTTTTGTAAATTTATTAAAGAACATTTTTGTATCGATGATTATTGGAAGAGGGAATATTTCTTCACAATAATTAATACTTCATAACAAACGCGGGAAGTTCTACTATCTCCATTGGGACTAAACTAGGCAGTAACGAGATAAATACAACAACAAAGATTTGTAGAATGAATAAACTTAATTTTTTTTAATTTATTAAATAACATTATTTTATCAATTATTATTGGAAGAGGGAATATTTCTTCACAATAATTAATACTTCATAACAAAGCCGGAATTTCTGCTATCGCGATTGGGACTAAACTAGGCAGCAATGAGATAAATACTACAACAAAGATTGTTAGAATGAATGACCTTAATTTTTTTAAATTTATTAAATAACATTTTTGTATCGATTATTATTGGAAGAGGGAATATTTCTTCACAATAAGTAATACATCATAACAACGACGGAATTTTTACTATCGAGATTGGGACTAAACTCGGCAGTAATGAGATAAATACAAAAACAAAGATTGTTAGAATGAATGAACTTAATTTTTTTAAATTAATTAAATAACATTATTTTATCGATTATTATTGGAAGAGGGAATATTTCTTCACAATAATTAATACTTCATAACAAACGCCGGAATTTCTACTATCGCGATTGGGACTACACTCGGCTGTAGCGTGATAAATACAGCAACTAAGATTTTTAGAAAGCACCCAAGCAGAAATTTGTGACTATTATAGTTACAAAATTAGAGTCAAAGTTACAATATAGTTAAAATTCTAAATGTTTGAGTAAATAGAGTAATGGTGACTCCCATATAGCACTTTAACCCTTATTTAACGAAATAGTTACTAATAAAGGCAAATTAACTTTACGGTAACAGTTCGGTTTCTTCTGTAACTTTCATTTTTACCAAAACAGTTTTATTTTAGTTACAAAAACCGATTGATTACTTTTACTATAACCGTAATATAACCACACAGTTAGTGACACAATATACATTTTGTGACCGCTATACGCGACGATAACATTTTTTATACATTAGTTACACATTTGTGGCTGTCATATTGTTACTTCACAAAAGAAAAAAATCAAACATAAAATGTCGAACGCAAATAAAAATAAAAAAGTGTTTAAATTCACTACATCCTATTATAGAAAAGTAAAAAAACAAGTTAAACTATCGAAAAGGGATCTGCAAAATTATGGTAAAACTTCAAAAGAAGTCCTGAGAGATGGTGGTGATCCATATACAATATTATCAGCACCACCATTGGATTTTATAAAATATCCACTTTTTGAAGAAGCTAATAGTTTTAACAATAATTATGTTGACGAGCCAAGTATTGTAAGTAGTAATGATGATGAAGCAGAAAAAGAAATTAGTGATTTTCCTATTATTAATGATTATATGGAAGAAGAAATTTGTGAAAAGGAAAATACAGAAAACCAAAGTTTTGAAAACAAAATTTGTTTTATTGATGGTTTAAGACATTGGGCTCTTAATTATCGTATAAATCATACAGCCACTACTGCACTTTTGAAGTTATTAAATGAGTCTGGTGAACTGGACTACATGCCCAAATGTAGTAAGACACTTC
Source organism: Empis stercorea (assembly GCA_949752835.1). Lineage (NCBI taxonomy): Eukaryota > Metazoa > Arthropoda > Insecta > Diptera > Empididae > Empis > Empis stercorea. Next base: position 33,447,460 of record OX457089.1, read on the forward strand.
GGACATCAACGACACTAAACATCACTCCGATGGGAACTGGAGAGTATTGGCATAATGGATTAGCATTTTGTTTAAAGAATTCATTTCATGCTATAGAAAAGTCAATTACCATTGCTCTTACTTTCAATATAGACGGCTTGCCGATATTTAATAGTTCCAAATCAGAATTTTGGCCAATTCTATGTACTGCAGACAATCCAGTGATACAACCAATGGTAGTAGGAATTTATTTCGGCGATAGTAAACCGAATTTACAACATTATTTGTTGAAATTTGTTGATGAACTTACTGATGTATTAAAAGATGGATTATTTATTAATAACCACCATATTAATATTGTAGTAAGGTGTTTTTTATGCGATACACCAGCACGTTCTTTCATTAAAGGTATATATATACAAATTTATTCATTCACACTGAATATATGAACTATATTTGTTATTAGGTACAGTTAGTTCAAATGCTTACCATGGATGCACCAAATGTACTGTTATTGGTGATTTTTATAATAATGGTCGTCATATGAGTTATTCAAGATTTGATATGCCATTAAGAACAGATAACTCATTTCGAATGAAAACTGATGCAGACCATCATAAACAGGACACTCCACTTTTGAAACTCCCAATCAACATGATTGATGATTTTCCAGTAGCTAGTTCACTACACTTGCTTAATTTAGGTGTTATGAAAAGATGCTTAAAAGGGTGGGTACATGGCAGTTTTAATTTTCGTTCAAAATTATCTGCTAGAGAAATCAACGAGATTTCCGATTTGCTGAAAGATTATTTACCTGTTGACATTTACAATCACTTTTTGTTGTTAAGTTGTGCAACCATCATTTGTTCATGCAAAAATTATTTGCAATACTTAAATATTGTAGATGTTTTACTAAAAGAATATGTTGAACAATTTATAGATATTTATGGCATTGACTCCATAAGTAGTAATATTCATAATTTATGCCATTTGGTCAAAGATGTTGAACATTTTGGACCGTTACCATCATTTAGCGCTTATCCATTCGAAAATTATTTATGCCGCTTAAAGTATTTAGTTCGGTCTGGAAATCGTCCTTTGGCACAAATTGCAAAACGGATTATTGAATTTTCAAAAATGGATATTAGTATAGAAAAAAAATGTATCCATAATTCCATTTGTTAGAATAGAACATCCTTCATCTGATCCGAAGTTTAAAAAAATATATTATTTTTTACATATTACAAATGGATTTGTACTGAAAAAAAATATAAAAGACAAATGGTTCTTAACAAAACATAAAGAGATTGTTGCAATGCAACATGCAACATATTATGAAGGAACTTTGCAAATATATGGTGCAAGTATACAGAGAAAATATGATTTTTTTGATCGACCATTCAGTTCATCACGTCTTAATATATTTATATCACCATCCGAAAGCGAATTTAATAATCCAAAATTGTATGCTTTATCAGATATAAAATGTAAATTGATATCTTTAAAATATCAAAATAAATTTGTATATATGCCTTTACTACATACACTTGATTTAATGAAAAATGACTAAAAAGTAAAACAAAATATACATTTCATTAAGGTAAATATACTTTTTTATTCATCATTTTTAATTGTAAATATTTTTATTTTATTCATTTTCAGCTGGATAGTTATCAATAATTACTATATTATCAGCATTATTTTCATTATTGCTAATTTCATTTTGACATTCAACATCATTTTGAATACTTTCATTTGTTTGGCTGAGAACGGGCTCCTTTTCATTATTTTTACTGCAAGAGAAAAGATATAATATATCAAAAATATATTATGTAAAATATATATCAAAAATATATTATGTAAGAATTTATATATATGTACTAATAATTTTTAAAAATACAAAAATATCATATATAAATATATTGTTTTACCGTTTTCTGGTAAGTCTCAGGCTGCTATGCTTCAAAACATTCATCTTAAAAAAATTTTCACATTCCTCATTACTGAATCTATTATCAGCTTTTGATATAACTTTTATAAAAAAATTGATAATTTTAGTATATTTTAAAAAAGCAAGCTTGGGTTCTTTTGCAGAAGCAGAGCGACCAGTCCACGAAAATTTTGTTAAAAGTTCTGGTGAAATTACATTTTCTACTATTTTTAAACCAATTTTATTGGCATTTTTTCGACCAGATTCACCACCAATAACAATAAATTTTGCAACCTGTTAATATATATAGTTAAAACCAATAAATAATTATTAAAATATTTAGTTTTACATACCAATGTATTTTGAAAAATTAAATTATTCAATTTGCTTTCCAGCTTATTTAACATTTCAATAGTATCCACCGGAAAAATGAAAGACTCTATTTCGTCAATCGTTTGTGTTGGTTGCATTGGAGTTTCTGAATTATTATTTATTTTGTTTATAAATTGATCAATAGTTTTTTGTAAGTGATCAACTTTAAGATGCAGTTTTGCATTTTCTTCAATAAAATAATTCAGTGTTTTATTAATTTCTTGCAATACTATATCATTATTTGAACGAAATAGCTCAGTGAACGATATTGATTGGTTACCATCAGCTTCAGTGCTAACAATATAATTTTCTGGCTCTGGATAGCCAGCACTATCATCCATTCTAGTTTGTTCTTTATTAATATCTGGAAAATATTCTATTAAAATAAATGAAATGTAATGTGATTGAACAATTTTTTATTACCGTAATCAGCAATTGGCTCTTTATCAATTTCAGCACCATTCGTTGAAGTTGTAGCACCACTGCAAGTTGTATATTGCAGTGTAGTGGGCTCTTGTTCCTGCTGATACATCTTTACAATTTCAATATCTGTTGAGTGTATATTTATTAAATTTAATTTAATAAAGAACTTCCAATAATTTAATTACTTGAGTTTTTAATAGGCACTGAGCAAACTGCTGTAGATTTTTGAGAGGCGGCTGAACGAGTAGAATCAAAAAGATGGTCATGATTAGATATTTCAGATTGTTGCTGAATGTAACCTGGCCTTTGCCTTTTCAGTTTTTGTTGCTGTAAATGAACCTCTTCAGCTTCAGTATCAGCTAATTCGGAGAACAATGCTTCCATCTTCTTGGCTGTTAAAAAATCTTCGGCAGTTGCTTTCACTTTGCAATCTTGTGAAGACCATGTACCATAATTCGGTTTGGACAAACCGTTCCTCCTTAATTTTTTTAATGATGAACTATTTACATCATTTGGCCAATACAACTTGCCATTTTCTTCCCACGCAGTTGGAACAGCCACAACAGCAACAGTTCCATCTTCTTCTATAGTTGTGACGATTTTAAATTTCATATTTTTTACCCAATTTAACAACAAATATTTCACGAATTAACAACTAATATATTTTTTAAATGCGCGGCAGTTATTCATTTATTCATTTGACATTTCATTAAAATGTTGAATACTATAATGTAACAAAAACTACTTTGTGTATTTAATGACACACTGTTATACACATTTGTGCTGGTAAAGTCATATAACCCGAAATGTGTGTATACTGGCATGTTCTACATAAATTATTGCTACCGTAAAGTATAAAAATAGTAATTTGTGCATATAGAGGAACATTTTGTTAAAAACTTGTGTAGATATAGTCGCATTACAAGCAATGTGTACTTGCAGTTGCGTTTTAGACTAAACAAAGTTTAGATGAGTCATATATTTTGATCTGTGTTGTAACAATGGGGGCACAATAACGTTAAGGTCACAATATATGTAGCGCCATTTTTTATTCGAAATAATGGCATCCATATTGATAAATATATTTATCTGACATTTTAAAATATTTTTTTTACCTATGTTATTATTAATTTTTATGTTAAAACCTTATATTATTGCATTATATCATAACAGCAATTTACTAATAATTATTTAAGAGTCTTAAAAATGATATTAAAAAATGAATTTTTTTATCAAAATTATTTTATTTTGTTAAATATGTTATATTTCTTAAGCGCATTAATTTTTGAATTAACAAATTATAATATTTTGCAGTGAAAATGGCATTCGTTTTAATTTTAGTGCATATTTTAGCCGAAAAATTCAAAACAAAGTTTTATATTTTTATAAATATATTTAATTTATTTCTTTTACTTTTATACACATACTTAATTATTCTTTCATAAGTACATGTATACACTAATAAAAGTATATAATATACAATAAATGAAATACATTTAAATATCTGTAGCATCTCAAATATATAATGTTACTTAAGTACACATAAAACGAAAATATTTGATTATTGTAACGGAAAAGAGACTGACACAAAACTGACACAAAACCTACTTTAGTTTAGTCACTAAAAAGTCACAAATTTTCAACACAAAAACTCCAAAGTAACGGCTCAACCGGATTCCCCACTTAGTAACCGATACGTGCCAATTATGAAATATATCGCGCTCTGACCACATAAGTACGAAAATACTGAACGGTTACATGATTGAATTTTGGTCACAACAACGGAACGCTGACTAAAATTTCTGCTTGGGCATTAACTTAATGTTTTTACATTTGTTAAATAACATTTTTATATCGATGTTTATTGGAAGAGGGAATATTTTCTAACAATAAGTTATACTTCATAACAAACGCCGGCATTTCTACTATCACGATTGGGACTACACTCGGTTGTAGCGTGATAAATACAGCTACTAAAATTTTTAGAAAGCAATAACTTAATTTTTTTAAATTTATTAAATAACATTTTTATATCGATTATTATTGGAAGGCGGAATATTTCCTCACAATAAGTAATACTTTATAACAAACGCGGGAATTTCTACTATCTCCATCGGGACTAAACTCGGCAGTAACGTGATAAATACAACAACAAACATTTTTAGCATGAATTAACTTAATTTTTGTAAATTTATTAAACAACATTTTTGTATCGCTGATTATTGGAAGAGGGAATATTTGCTTACAATAATTAATACTGCATAACAAACGCCGGAATTTCTACTATCGCGATTGGGACTAAGATCGGCTCTAGCGTGATAAATACGGCAACTAAGATTTTTAGAAAGCATTAAAACCAACGCCGGCATTTCTACTATCACGATTGGGACTACACTAGGCAGTAATGAGATAAATACAACAACAAAGATTGTTAGAATGAATGACCTTAATTTTTTTAAATTTATTAAATAACATTATTTTATCGATGATTATTGGAAGGTGGAATATTTCCTCACAATAAGTAATACTTCATAACAAACGCGGGAATTTCTACTATCTCCATTGGGACTAAACTCGGCAGTAATGAGATAAATACAACAACAAAGATTGTTAGAATGAATGACCTTAATTTTTTTAAATTTATTAAATAACATTTTTGTATCGATTATTATTGGAAGAGGGAATATTTCTTCACAATAAGTAATACATCATAACAACGACGGAATTTTTACTATCGAGATTGGGACTAAACTCGGCTCTAGCGTAATAAATACAGCAGCTACGATTTTCAAAATGAATTAACTTAATTTGTTTAAATTTATTAAATAACATTTTTGTATCGATGATTATTGGAAGAGTAATATTTTCTAACAGTAAGTACTACACTTGGCTGTAACGTGATAAATACAACAACAAAGATTTTTAGAAAGCTAAAGTAGGCAGTAATGAGATAAATACAACAACAAAGATTGTTAGAATGAATGACCTTAATTTTTTTAAATTTATTAAATAACATTATTTTATCGATTATTATTGGAAGAGGGAATATTTCTTCACAATAAGTAATACATCATAACAACGACGGAATTTTTACTATCGAGATTGGGACTAAACTCGGCTCTAGCGTAATAAATACAGCAGCCACGATTTTTAGAATGAATGAACTTAAGATGTTTAAATTTATTAAATAACATTTTTGTATCGATTATTATTGGAAGGTGGAATATTTCCTCACAATAAGTAATACTTCATAACAAGCGCGGGAATTTCTACTATCTCCATTGGGACTAAACTCGGCAGTAACGTGATAAATACAACAACTAAGATTTTTAGAATGAATGAACTTAATTTTTGTAAATTTATTAAAGAACATTTTTGTATCGATGATTATTGGAAGAGGGAATATTTCTTCACAATAATTAATACTTCATAACAAACGCGGGAAGTTCTACTATCTCCATTGGGAATAAACTAGGCAGTAACGAGATAAATACAACAACAAAGATTTATAGAATGAATAAACTTAATTTTTTTTAATTTATTAAATAACATTATTTTATCGATTATTATTGGAAGAGGGAATATTTCTTCACAATAATTAATACTTCATAACAAAGCCGGAATTTCTACTATCGCGATTGGGACTAAGATCGGCTCCTGCGTGATAAATACGGCAACTAAGATTTTTAGAAAGCATTAAAACCAACGCCGGCATTTCTACTATCACGATTGGGACTACACTAGGCTGTAGCGTGATAAATACAGCTACTAAGATTTTTAGAAAGCAATAACTTAATTTTTTTAAATTTATTAAATAACATTTTTATATCGATTATTATTGGAAGGCGGCATATTTCCTCACAATAAGTAATACTTCATAACAAACGCGGGAATTTCTACTATCTCCATTGGGACTAAACTCGGCAGTAATGAGATAAATACAACAACAAAGATTGTTAGAATGAATGACCTTAATTTTTTTAAATTTATTAAATAACATTTTTGTATCGATTATTATTGGAAGAGGGAATATTTCTTCACAATAAGTAATACATCATAACAACGACGGAATTTTTACTATCGAGATTGGGACTAAACTCGGCTCTAGCGTAATAAATACAGCAGCCACGATTTTTAGAATGAATGAACTTAATATGTTTAAATTTATTAAATTACATTTTTGTATCGATTATTATTGGAAGGTGGAATATTTCTTCACAATAATTAATACTTTATAACAAACGCGGGAATTTCTACTATCTCCATTGGGACTAAACTCGGCAGTGACGAGATAAATACAACAACTAAGATTTTTAGAATGAATGAACTTAATTTTTGTAAATTTATTAAAGAACATTTTTGTATCGATGATTATTGGAAGAGGGAATATTTCTTCACAATAATTAATACTTCATTACAAATGCGGGAATTTCTACTATCTCCATTGGGACTAAACTCGGCAGTGACGAGATAAATACAACAACTAAGATTTTTAGAATGAATGAACTTAATTTTTGTAAATTTATTAAAGAACATTTTTGTATCGATGATTATTGGAAGAGGGAATATTTCTTCACAATAATTAATACTTTATAACAAACGCGGGAATTTCTACTATCTCCATCGGGACTAAACTCGGCAGTAATGAGATAAATACAACAACAAAGATTGTTAGAATGAATGACCTTAATTTTTTTAAATTTATTAAATAACATTTTTGTATCGATTATTATTGGAAGAGGGAATATTTCTTCACAATAAGTAATACATCATAACAACGACGGAATTTTTACTATCGAGATTGGGACTAAACTCGGCTCTAGCGTAATAAATACAGCAGCCACGATTTTTAGAATGAATGAACTTAAGATGTTTAAATTTATTAAATAACATTTTTGTATCGATTATTATTGGAAGGTGGAATATTTCCGCACAATAAGTAATACTTCATTACAAACGCCGGAATTTCTACTATCTCCATTGGGACTAAACTCGGCAGTAACGAGATAAATACAACAACTAAGATTTTTAGAATGAATGAACTTAATTTTTGTAAATTTATTAAAGAACATTTTTGTATCGATGATTATTGGAAGAGGGAATATTTCTTCACAATAATTAATACTTTATAACAAACGCGGGAATTTCTACTATCTCCATCGGGACTAAACTCGGCAGTAACGAGATAAATACAACAACAAAGATTTTTAGCATGAATTAACTTAATTTTTGTAAATTTATTAAACAACATTTTTGTATCGATGATTATTGGAAGGCGGAATATTTCCTCACAATAAGTAATACTTCATAACAAACGCGGGAATTTCTACTATCTCCATTGGGACTAAACTCGGCAGTAATGAGATAAATACAACAACAAAGATTGTTAGAATGAATGACCTTAATTTTTTTAAATTTATTAAATAACATTTTTGTATCGATTATTATTGGAAGAGGGAATATTTCTTCACAATAAGTAATACATCATAACAACGACGGAATTTTTACTATTTCCTCACAATAAGTAATACTTCATTACAAACGCGGGAATTTCTACTATCTCCATTGGGACTAAACTCGGCAGTAACGAGATAAATACAACAATTAAAATTTTTAGAATGAATGAACTTAATTTTTGTAAATTTATTAAAGAACATTTTTGTATCGATGATTATTGGAAGAGGGAATATTTCTTCACAATAATTAATACTTCATAACAAACGCGGGAAGTTCTACTATCTCCATTGGGACTAAACTAGGCAGTAACGAGATAAATACAACAATAAAGATTTATAGAATGAATAAACTTAATTTTTTTTAATTTATTAAATAACATTATTTTATCGATTATTATTGGAAGAGGGAATATTTCTTCACAATAATTAATACTGCATAACAAACGCCGGAATTTCTACTATCGCGATTGGGACTAAGATCGGCTCTAGCGTGATAAATACGGCAACTAAGATTTTTAGAATGTATTAACTTAATTTTTTTAAATTTATTAAAAAACATTATTTTATCGATTATTATTGGAAGAGTAATATTTTCTAACAAAAAGTAATACTTCATAATAAAGGACGGAATTTCTACTATCACGATTGGGACTACAATCGGCTGTAGCGTGATAAATACAGCAGCTACGATTTTTAGGATGAATTAACTTAATTTGTTTAAATTTATTAAATAACATTTTTGTATCGATGATTATTGGAAAAGGGAATATTTTCTAACAATAACTTATACTTCATAACAAACGCGGAATTTCTACTATCACGCTTGGGACTACACTCGGAGTCGGCTGTAACGTGATAAATACAACAACAAAGATTTTTAGAAAGCATTAACTTAATTTTTTTAAATTTATTAAATAACATTTTTATATCGATGATTATTGGAAGAGGGAATATTTTCTAACAATACGTAATACTTCATAACAAACGACGGAATTTCTAATTTCACGATTGGGACTAAACTCGGCTCTAGCGTAATAAATACAGCAGCCACGATTTTAAGAAAGAATGAACTTAAGTTGTTTAAATTTATTAAATAACATTTTTGTATCGATTATTATTGGAAGGCGGAATATTTCCTCACAATATGTAATACTTCATAACAAACGCGGGAATTTCTACTATCTCCATTGGGACTAAACTCGGCAGTAACGAGATAAATACAACAACAAAGATTTATAGAATGAATAAACTTAATTTTTTTTAATTTATTAAATAACATTATTTTATCGATTATTATTGGAAGAGGGAATATTTCTTCACAATAATTAATAGTGCATAACAAACGCCGGAATTTCTACTATCGCGATTGGGACTAAGATCGGCTCTAGCGTGATAAATACGGCAACTAAGATTTTTAGAATGTATTAACTTAATTTTTTTAAATTTATTAAAAAACATTATTTTATCGATTATTATTGGAAGAGTAATATTTTCTAACAAAAAGTAATACTTCATAACAAACGACGGAATTTCTACTTTCATGATTGGCACTAAACTCGGCTCTAGCGTAATAAATACAGCAGCCACGATTTTAAGAATGAATGAACTTAAGTTGTTTAAATTTATTAAATAACATTTTTGTATCGATTATTATTGGAAGGCGGAATATTTCCTCACAATATGTAATACTTCATAACAAACGCGGGAATTTCTACTATCTCCATTGGGACTAAACTCGGCAGTAACGAGATAAATACAACAACAAAGATTTTTAGAATGAATGAACTTAATTTTTGTAAATATATATTAAAGAACATTTTTGTATCGATGATTATTGGAAGAGGGTATATTTCTTCACAATAATTAATACTTCATAACAAACGCCGGAATTTCTACTATCGCGATTGGGACTAAACTCGGCTCTAGCGTAATAAGTACAGCAGCCACGATTTTAAGAATGAATGAACTTAAGTTGTTTAAATTTATTTAGTAACATTTTTGTATCGATTATTATTGGAAGGCGGAATATTTCCTCACAATATGTAATACTTCATAACAAACTCGGGAATTTCTACTATCTCCATTGGGACTAAACTCGGCAGTAATGAGATAAATACAACAACAAAGATTGTTAGAATGAATGACCTTAATTTTTTTTAAAGTTATTAAATAACATTATTTTATCGATGATTATTGGAAGGCGGCATATTTCCTCACAATAAGTAATACTTCATAACAAACGCGGGAATTCCTACTATCTCCATCGTGACTAAACTCGGCAGTGACGAGATAAATACAACAACAAAGATTTTTAGAATGAATGAACTTAATTTTTTTAAATTTATTAAATAACATTTTTATATCGATGATTATTGGAAGAGGAAATATTTGCTCACAATAAGTAATACTTCATAACAAAGCCGGAATTTATAATTAATACTTCATAACAAAGCCGGAATTTCTACTATCGCGATTGGGACTAAACTAGGCTATAGCGTAATAAGTACAGCAGCCACGATTTTAAGAATGAATGAACTTAAGTTGTTTAAATTTATTTAGTAACATTTTTGTATCGATTATTATTGGAAGGCGGAATATTTCCTCACAATATGTAATACTTCATAACAAACTCGGGAATTTCTACTATCTCCATTGGGACTAAACTCGGCAGTAATGAGATAAATACAACAACAAAGATTGTTAGAATGAATGACCTTAATTTTTTTTAAAGTTATTAAATAACATTATTTTATCGATGATTATTGGAAGGCGGCATATTTCCTCACAATAAGTAATACTTCATAACAAACGCGGGAATTCCTACTATCTCCATCGTGACTAAACTCGGCAGTGACGAGATAAATACAACAACAAAGATTTTTAGAATGAATGAACTTAATTTTTGTAAATTTATTAAAGAACATTTTTGTATCGATGATTATTGGAAGAGGGAATATTTCTTCACAATAATTAATACTTCATAACAAACGCGGGAAGTTCTACTATCTCCATTGGGACTAAACTAGGCAGTAACGAGATAAATACAACAATAAAGATTTATAGAATGAATAAACTTAATTTTTTTTAATTTATTAAATAACATTATTTTATCGATTATTATTGGAAGAGGGAATATTTCTTCACAATAATTAATACTGCATAACAAACGCCGGAATTTCTACTATCGCGATTGGGACTAAGATCGGCTCTAGCGTGATAAATACGGCAACTAAGATTTTTAGAATGTATTAACTTAATTTTTTTAAATTTATTAAAAAACATTATTTTATCGATTATTATTGGAAGAGTAATATTTTCTAACAAAAAGTAATACTTCATAATAAAGGACGGAATTTCTACTATCACGATTGGGACTACAATCGGCTGTAGCGTAATAAATACAGCAGCTACGATTTTTAGGATGAATTAACTTAATTTGTTTAAATTTATTAAATAACATTTTTGTATCGATGATTATTGGAAAAGGGAATATTTTCTAACAATAACTTATACTTCATAACAAACGCGGAATTTCTACTATCACGCTTGGGACTACACTCGGAGTCGGCTGTAACGTGATAAATACAACAACAAAGATTTTTAGAAAGCATTAACTTAATTTTTTTAAATTTATTAAATAACATTTTTATATCGATGATTATTGGAAGAGGGAATATTTTCTAACAATACGTAATACTTCATAACAAACGACGGAATTTCTAATTTCACGATTGGGACTAAACTCGGCTCTAGCGTAATAAATACAGCAGCCACGATTTTAAGAATGAATGAACTTAAGTTGTTTAAATTTATTAAATAACATTTTTGTATCGATTATTATTGGAAGGCGGAATATTTCCTCACAATATGTAATACTTCATAACAAACGCGGGAATTTCTACTATCTCCATTGGGACTAAACTCGGCAGTAACGAGATAAATACAACAACAAAGATTTTTAGAATGAATGAACTTAATTTTTGTAAATTTATTAAAGAACATTTTTGTATCGATGATTATTGGAAGAGGGTATATTTCTTCACAATAATTAATACTTCATAACAAACGCCGGAATTTCTACTATCGCGATTGGGACTACACTCGGCTGTAGCGTGATAAATACAGCAACTAAGATTTTTAGAATGTATTAACTTAATTTTTTTAAATTTTTTAAAAAACATTATTTTATCGATTATTATTGGAAGAGTAATATTTTCTAACAAAAAGTAATACTTCATAATAAAGGACGGAATTTCTACTATCACGATTGGGACTACAATCGGCTGTAGCGTGATAAATACAGCAGCTACGATTTTTAGGATGAATTAACTTAATTTGTTTAAATTTATTAAATAACATTTTTGTATCGATGATTATTGGAAAAGGGAATATTTTCTAACAGTAACTTATACTTCATAACAAACGCGGAATTTCTACTATCACGCTTGGGACTACACTCGGCGTCGGCTGTAACGTGATAAATACAACAACAAAGATTTTTAGAAAGCATTAACTTAATTTTTTTAAATTTATTAAATAACATTTTTATATCGATGATTATTGGAAGAGGGAATATTTTCTAACAATACGTAATACTTCATAACAAACGACGGAATTTCTACTTTCACGATTGGGACTAAACTCGGCTCTAGCGTAATAAATACAGCAGCCACGATTTTAAGAAAGAATGAACTTAAGTTGTTTAAATTTATTAAATAACATTTTTGTATCGATTATTATTGGAAGGCGGAATATTTCCTCACAATATGTAATACTTCATAACAAACGCGGGAATTTCTACTATCTCCATTGGGACTAAACTCGGCAGTAACGAGATAAATACAACAACAAAGATTTATAGAATGAATAAACTTAATTTTTTTTAATTTATTAAATAACATTATTTTATCGATTATTATTGGAAGAGGGAATATTTCTTCACAATAATTAATAGTGCATAACAAACGCCGGAATTTCTACTATCGCGATTGGGACTAAGATCGGCTCTAGCGTGATAAATACGGCAACTAAGATTTTTCGAATGTATTAACTTAATTTTTTTAAATTTATTAAAAAACATTATTTTATCGATTATTATTGGAAGAGTAATATTTTCTAACAAAAAGTAATACTTCATAACAAACGACGGAATTTCTACTTTCATGATTGGGACTAAACTCGGCTCTAGCGTAATAAATACAGCAGCCACGATTTTAAGAATGAATGAACTTAAGTTGTTTAAATTTATTAAATAACATTTTTGTATCGATTATTATTGGAAGGCGGAATATTTCCTCACAATATGTAATACTTCATAACAAACGCGGGAATTTCTACTATCTCCATTGGGACTAAACTCGGCAGTAACGAGATAAATACAACAACAAAGATTTTTAGAATGAATGAACTTAATTTTTGTAAATTTATTAAAGAACATTTTTGTATCGATGATTATTGGAAGAGGGTATATTTCTTCACAATAATTAATACTTCATAACAAACGCCGGAATTTGTACTATCGCGATTGGGACTAAACTCGGCTCTAGCGTAATAAGTACAGCAGCCACGATTTTAAGAATGAATGAACTTAAGTTGTTTAAATTTATTTAGTAACATTTTTGTATCGATTATTATTGGAAGGCGGAATATTTCCTCACAATATGTAATACTTCATAACAAACTCGGGAATTTCTACTATCTCCATTGGGACTAAACTCGGCAGTAATGAGATAAATACAACAACAAAGATTGTTAGAATGAATGACCTTAATTTTTTTTAAAGTTATTAAATAACATTATTTTATCGATGATTATTGGAAGGCGGCATATTTCCTCACAATAAGTAATACTTCATAACAAACGCGGGAATTCCTACTATCTCCATCGTGACTAAACTCGGCAGTGACGAGATAAATACAACAACAAAGATTTTTAGAATGAATGAACTTAATTTTTTTAAATTTATTAAATAACATTTTTATATCGATGATTATTGGAAGAGGAAATATTTGCTCACAATAAGTAATACTTCATAACAAAGCCGGAATTTCTACTATCGCTATTGGGACTAAACTAGGCAGTAATGAAATAAATACAACAACAAAGATTGTTAGAATGAATGACCTTAATTTTTTTAAATTTATTAAATAACATTATTTTATCGATTATTATTGGAAGAGGGAATATTTCTTCACAATAATTAATACTTCATAACAAAGCCGGAATTTCTACTATCGCGATTGGGACTAAACTAGGCTCTAGCGTAATAAATACAGTAGCCACGATTTTTAGAATGAATGAACTTAAGTTGTTTAAATTTATTAAATAACATTTTTGTATCGATTATTATTGGAAGGCGGAATATTTCCTCACAATAAGTAATACATCATAACAAACGCGGGAATTTCTACTATCTCCATCGATACTAAACTCGGCAGTAACGAGATAAATACAACAACAAAGATTTTTAGAAACCATTAACTTAATTTTTTTAAATTTATTAAATAACATTTTTATATCGATGATTGTTGGAAGAGGGAATATTTTCTAACAATACGTAATACTTCATAACAAACGACGGAATTTCTACTTTCACGATTGGGACTACACTCGGCTCTAGCGTAATAAATACAGCAGCCACGATTTTTAGAATGAATGAACTTAAGTTGTTTAAATTTATTAAATAACATTTTTGTATCGATTATTATTGGAAGGCGGAATATTTCTTCACAATAAGTAATAAATCATAACAGACGCGGGAATTTCTACTATCTCCATCGGGACTAAACTCAGCACTAACGAGATAAATACAACAACTAAGATTTTTAGAATGAATGAACTTAATTTTTGTAAATTTATTAAAGAACATTTTTGTATCGATGATTATTGGAAAAGGGAATATTTGCTTACAATAATTTATACTGCATGATAAACGCCGGAATTTCTACTATCGCGATTGGGACTACACTCGGCTCTAGCGTAATAAATACAGCAGCCACGATTTTTAGAATGAATGAACTTAAGATGTTTAAATTTATTAAATAACATTTTTGTATCGATTATTATTGGAAGGCGGAATATTTCCTCACAATATGTAATACTTCATAACAAACTCGGGAATTTCTACTATCTCCATTGGGACTAAACTCGGCAGTAATGAGATAAATACAACAACAAAGATTGTTAGAATGAATGACCTTAATTTTTTTTAAAGTTATTAAATAACATTATTTTATCGATGATTATTGGAAGGCGGCATATTTCCTCACAATAAGTAATACTTCATAACAAACGCGGGAATTCCTACTATCTCCATCGTGACTAAACTCGGCAGTGACGAGATAAATACAACAACAAAGATTTTTAGAATGAATGAACTTAATTTTTTTAAATTTATTAAATAACATTATTTTATCGATTATTATTGGAAGAGGGAATATTTCTTCACAATAATTAATACTTCATAACAAAGCCGGAATTTCTACTATCGCGATTGGGACTAAACTAGGCTCTAGCGTAATAAATACAGTAGCCACGATTTTTAGAATGAATGAACTTAAGTTGTTTAAATTTATTAAATAACATTTTTGTATCGATTATTATTGGAAGGCGGAATATTTCCTCACAATAAGTAATACATCATAACAAACGCGGGAATTTCTACTATCTCCATCGATACTAAACTCGGCAGTAACGAGATAAATACAACAACAAAGATTTTTAGAAACCATTAACTTAATTTTTTTAAATTTATTAAATAACATTTTTATATCGATGATTGTTGGAAGAGGGAATATTTTCTAACAATACGTAATACTTCATAACAAACGACGGAATTTCTACTTTCACGATTGGGACTACACTCGGCTCTAGCGTAATAAATACAGCAGCCACGATTTTTAGAATGAATGAACTTAAGATGTTTAAATTTATTAAATAACATTTTTGTATCGATTATTATTGAAAGGTGGAATATTTCCTCACAATAAGTAATATTTCATTACAAACGCGGGAATTTCTACTATCTCCATTGGGACTAAACTCGGCAGTAACGAGATAAATACAACAACTAAGATTTTTAGAATGAATGAACTTAATTTTTGTAAATTTATTAAAGAACATTTTTGTATCGATGATTATTGGAAGAGGGAATATTTCTTCACAATAATTAATACTTCATAACAAACCCGGGAAGTTCTACTATCTCCATTGGGACTAACCTAGGCAGCAACGAGATAAATACAACAACAAAGATTTATAGAATGAATAAACTTAATTTTTTTTTATTTATTAAATAACATTATTTTATCGATTATTCTTGGAAGAGGGAATATTTCTTCACAATAATTAATACTTCATTACAAAGCCGGAATTTCTACTATCGCGATTGGGACTAAACTAGGCAGTAATGAGATAAATACAACAACAAAGATTGTTAGAATGAATGACCTTAATTTTTTTAAATTTATTAAATAACATTTTTGTATCGATTATTATTGGAAGAGGGAATATTTCTTCACAATAAGTAATACATCATAACAACGACGGAATTTTTACTATCGAGATTGGGACTAAACTCGGCTCTAGCGTAATAAATACAGCAGCCACGATTTTTAGAATGAATGAACTTAAGATGTTTAAATTTATTAAATAACATTTTTGTATCGATTATTATTGGAAGGCGGAATATTTCCTCACAATAAGTAATACTTCATAACAAACGCGGGAATTTCTACTATCTCCATTGGGACTAAACTCGTCAGTAATGAGATAAATACAAAAACAAAGATTGTTAGAATGAATGACCTTAATTTTTTTTAAAGTTATTAAATAACATTATTTTATCGATGATTATTGGAAGGCGGCATATTTCCTCACAATAAGTAATACTTCATAACAAACGCGGGAATTCCTACTATCTCCATCGTGACTAAACTCGGCAGTGACGAGATAAATACAACAACAAAGATTTTTAGAATGAATGAACTTAATTTTTTTAAATTTATTAAATAACATTATTTTATCGATTATTATTGGAAGAGGGAATATTTCTTCACAATAATTAATACTTCATAACAAAGCCGGAATTTCTACTATCGCGATTGGGACTAAACTAGGCTCTAGCGTAATAAATACAGTAGCCACGATTTTTAGAATGAATGAACTTAAGTTGTTTAAATTTATTAAATAACATTTTTGTATCGATTATTATTGGAAGGCGGAATATTTCCTCACAATAAGTAATACATCATAACAAACGCGGGAATTTCTACTATCTCCATCGATACTAAACTCGGCAGTAACGAGATAAATACAACAACAAAGATTTTTAGAAACCATTAACTTAATTTTTTTAAATTTATTAAATAACATTTTTATATCGATGATTGTTGGAAGAGGGAATATTTTCTAACAATACGTAATACTTCATAACAAACGACGGAATTTCTACTTTCACGATTGGGACTACACTCGGCTCTAGCGTAATAAATACAGCAGCCACGATTTTTAGAATGAATGAACTTAAGATGTTTAAATTTATTAAATAACATTTTTGTATCGATTATTATTGAAAGGTGGAATATTTCCTCACAATAAGTAATATTTCATTACAAACGCGGGAATTTCTACTATCTCCATTGGGACTAAACTCGGCAGTAACGAGATAAATACAACAACTAAGATTTTTAGAATGAATGAACTTAATTTTTGTAAATTTATTAAAGAACATTTTTGTATCGATGATTATTGGAAGAGGGAATATTTCTTCACAATAATTA
Organism: Empis stercorea; assembly: GCA_949752835.1. Taxonomy (NCBI): domain Eukaryota; kingdom Metazoa; phylum Arthropoda; class Insecta; order Diptera; family Empididae; genus Empis; species Empis stercorea. The sequence continues at coordinate 33,465,399 of OX457089.1, forward strand.
ATACTTCATAACAAACCCGGGAAGTTCTACTATCTCCATTGGGACTAACCTAGGCAGCAACGAGATAAATACAACAACAAAGATTTATAGAATGAATAAACTTAATTTTTTTTTATTTATTAAATAACATTATTTTATCGATTATTCTTGGAAGAGGGAATATTTCTTCACAATAATTAATACTTCATTACAAAGCCGGAATTTCTACTATCGCGATTGGGACTAAACTAGGCAGTAATGAGATAAATACAACAACAAAGATTGTTAGAATGAATGACCTTAATTTTTTTAAATTTATTAAATAACATTTTTGTATCGATTATTATTGGAAGAGGGAATATTTCTTCACAATAAGTAATACATCATAACAACGACGGAATTTTTACTATCGAGATTGGGACTAAACTCGGCTCTAGCGTAATAAATACAGCAGCCACGATTTTTAGAATGAATGAACTTAAGATGTTTAAATTTATTAAATAACATTTTTGTATCGATTATTATTGGAAGGCGGAATATTTCCTCACAATAAGTAATACTTCATAACAAACGCGGGAATTTCTACTATCTCCATTGGGACTAAACTCGTCAGTAATGAGATAAATACAAAAACAAAGATTGTTAGAATGAATGAACTTAATTTTTTTAAATTAATTAAATAACATTATTTTATCGATTATTATTGGAAGAGGGAATATTTCTTCACAATAATTAATACTTCATAACAAACGCCGGAATTTCTACTATCGCGATTGGGACTGCACTCGGCTGTAGCGTGATAAATACAGCAACTAAGATTTTTAGAAAGCATTAACTTAATGTTTTTACATTTATTAAATAACATTTTTATATCGATGTTTATTGGAAGAGGGAATATTTTCTAACAATAAGTTATACTTCATAACAAACGCCGGCATTTCTACTATCACGATTGGGACTACACTCGGCTGTAGCGTGATAAATACAGCAACTAAGATTTTTAGAAAGCAATAACTTAATTTTTTTAAATTTATTAAATAACATTTTTATATCGATTATTATTGGAAGGCGGAATATTTCCTCACAATAAGTAATACTTTATAACAAACGCGGGAATTTCTACTATCTCCATCGGGACTAAACTCGTCAGTAATGAGATAAATACAAAAACAAAGATTGTTAGAATGAATGAACTTAATTTTTTTAAATTAATTAAATAACATTATTTTATCGATTATTATTGGAAGAGGGAATATTTCTTCACAATAATTAATACTTCATAACAAACGCCGGAATTTCTACTATCGCGATTGGGACTAAGATCGGCTCTAGCGTGATAAATACGGCAACTAAGATTTTTAGAATGTATTAACTTAATTTTTTTAAATTTATTAAAAAACATTATTTTATCGATTATTATTGGAAGAGTAATATTTTCTAACAAAAAGTAATACTTCATAATAAAGGACGGAATTTCTACTATCACGATTGGGACTACAATCGGCTGTAGCATGATAAATACAGCAGCTACGATTTTTAGGATGAATTAACTTAATTTGTTTAAATTTATTAAATAACATTTTTGTATCGATGATTATTGGAAGAGTAATATTTTCTAACAATAAGTACTACACTTGGATGTAACGATTTTTAGAAATCATTAACTTATTTTTTTTAAATTTATTAAATAACATTTTTATATCGATGATTATTAGAAGAGGGAATATTTTCTAACAATAAGTATTACTTCATAACAACGCCGGAATTTCTACTATCGCGATTGGGACTAAACTAGGCAGTAACGAGATAAATACAACAACAAAGATTTATAGAATGAATGAACCTAATTTTTTTTAATTTATTAAATAACATTATTTTATCGATTATTATTGGAAGAGGGAATATTTCTTCTCAATAAATAATACTTCATAACAACGCCGAAATTTCTACTATCGCGATTGGAACTAAACTCGGCTCTAGCGTGATAAATACAGCAGCTACGATTTTTAGCATGCATTAACTTAATTTTTTTAAATTTATTATTTTATCGATTATTATTGGAAGAGTAATATTTTCTAACAATAAGTACTACACTTGGATGTAACGATTTTTAGAAATCATTAACTTATTTTTTTTAAATTTATTAAATAACATTTTTATATCGATGATTATTGGAAGAGGGAATATTTTCTAACAATAAGTATTACTTCATAACAACGCCGGAATTTCTACTATCGCGATTGGGACTAAACTAGGCAGTAACGAGATAAATACAACAACAAAGATTTATAGAATGAATGAACCTAATTTTTTTTAATTTATTAAATAACATTTTTGTATCGATTATTATTGGAAGGCGGAATATTTCCTCACAATAAGTAATACTTCATAACAAACGCGGGAATTTCTACTATCTCCATTGGGACTAAACTCGTCAGTAATGAGATAAATACAAAAACAAAGATTGTTAGAATGAATGAACTTAATTTTTTTAAATTAATTAAATAACATTATTTTATCGATTATTATTGGAAGAGGGAATATTTCTTCACAATAATTAATACTTCATAACAAACGCCGGAATTTCTACTATCGCGATTGGGACTACACTCGGCTGTAGCGTTATAAATACAGCCACTAAGATTTTTAGAATGGATTAACTTAATTTTTTAAAATTTATTAAATAACATTTCTATATCGATGATTATTGGAAGAGGGAATATTTCCTCACAATAAGTAATACTTCATAACAACGCCGGAATTTCTACTATCGCGATTGGGACTAAACTCGGCAGTAGCGAGATAAATACAACAACTAAGATTTTTAGAATGAATGAACTTAATTTTTTTAAATTTATTAAATAACATTTTTATATCGATTATTATTGGAAGGCGGAATATTTCCTCACAATAAGTAATACTTTATAACAAACGCGGGAATTTCAACTATCTCCATCGGGACTAAACTCGGCAGTAACGAGATAAATACAACAACAAAGATTTTTAGCATGAATTAACTTGATTTTTGTAAATTTATTAAACAACATTTTTGTATCGATGATTATTGGAAGAGGGAATATTTGCTTACAATAATTAATACTGCATAACAAACGCCGGAATTTCTACTATCGCGATTGGGACTAAGATCGGCTCTAGCGTGATAAATACGGCAACTAAGATTTTTAGAATGTATTAACTTAATTTTTTTAAATTTATTAAAAAACATTATTTTATCGATTATTATTGGAAGAGTAATATTTTCTAACAAAAAGTAATACTTCATAATAAAGGACGGAATTTCTACTATCACGATTGGGACTACAATCGGCTGTAGCATGATAAATACAGCAGCTACGATTTTTAGGATGAATTAACTTAATTTGTTTAAATTTATTAAATAACATTTTTGTATCGATGATTATTGGAAGAGGGAATATTTTCTAACAATAAGTTATACTTCATAACAAACGCCGGCATTTCTACTATCACGATTGGGACTACACTCGGCTGTAGCGTGATAAATACAGCAACTAAGATTTTTAGAAAGCAATAACTTAATTTTTTTACATGTATTAAATAACATTTTTATATCGATGATTATTGGAAGGCGGAATATTTCCTCACAACAAGTAATACTTTATAACAAACGCGGGAATTTCTACTATCTCCATCGGGACTAAACTCGGCAGTAACGAGATAAATACAACAACAAAGATTTTAAGAATGAATGAACTTAATTTTTGTAAATTTATTAAAGAACATTTTTGTATCGATGATTATTGGAAGAGGGAATATTTGCTTACAATAATTAATACTGCATAACAAACCCCGGAATTTCTACTATCGCGATTGGGACTACGATCGGCTCTAGCGTGATAAATACGGCAACTAAGATTTTTAGAATGTATTAACTTAATTTTTTTAAATTCATTAAAAAACATTATTTTATCGATTATTATTGGAAGAGTAATATTTTCTAACAAAAAGTAATACTTCATAATAAAGGACGGAATTTCTACTATCACGATTGGGACTACAATCGGTTGTAGCGTGATAAATACAGCAGCTACAATTTTTAGTATGAATTAACTTAATTTGGTTAAATTTATTAAATAACATTTTTGTATCGATGATTATTGGAAGAGTAATATTTTCTAACAATAAGTACTACACTTGGATGTAACGATTTTTAGAAATCATTAACTTATTTTTTTAAAATTTATTAAATAACATTTTTATATCGATGATTATTGGAAGAGGGAATATTTTCTAACAATAAGTATTACTTCATAACAACGCCGGAATTTCTACTATCGCGATTGGGACTAAACTAGGCAGTAACGAGATAAATACAACAACAAAGATTTATAGAATGAATGAACCTAATTTTTTTTAATTTATTAAATAACATTATTTTATCGATTATTATTGGAAGAGGGAATATTTCTTCTCAATAAATAATACTTCATAACAACGCCGAAATTTCTACTATCGCGATTGGAACTAAACTCGGCTCTAGCGTGATAAATACAGCAGCTACGATTTTTAGCATGCATTAACTTAATTTTTTTAAATTTATTATTTTATCGATTATTATTGGAAGAGTAATATTTTCTAACAATATGTAATATAAAAATAAAGGACGGAATTTCTACTATCACGATTGGGACTGCAATCAGCATAAGCGTTATAAATACAGCCACTAAGATTTTTAGAATGGATTAACTTAATTTTTTAAAATTTATTAAATAACATTTTTATATCGATGATTATTGGAAGAGGGAATATTTCCTCACAATAAGTAATACTTCATAACAACGCCGGAATTTCTACTATCGCGATTGGGACTAAACTCGGCAGTAGCGAGATAAATACAACAACAAAGATTTTTAGAATGAATGAACTTAATTTTTTTAAATGTATTAAATAACATTTTTATATCGATGATTGTTGGAAGAGGGAATATTTTCTAACAATACGTAATACTTCATAATAAACGACGGAATTTCTACTTTCACGATTGGGACTACACTCGGCTCTAGCGTAATAAATACAGCAGCCACGATTTTTAGAATGAATGAACTTAAGTTGTTTAAATTTATTAAATAACATTTTTGTATCGATTATTATTGGAAGGCGGAATATTTCTTCACAATAAGTAATAAATCATAACAAATGCGGGAATTTCAACTATCTCCATCGGGACTAAACGCGGCACTAACGAGATAAATACAACAACAAAGATTTTTAGAATGAATGAACTTAATTTTTGTAAATTTATTAAAGAACATTTTTAGTAGTATATTTAGTGAAAGTAAGTCCGCGCCGCGCCCTTTAGCCTAACTGATGTTCGTTTACCTAGTTATAGCGCTAGGGGTTCGCATGCACCCACTCTCGTTAGCCTTACCGGAGTAAGTTACCAGAGGGCACCTGGCAGATAACTATGTTACCTACCTTCTAGGAGGTGAGAGTTGGATTTGTTGGCAGATCTGTAGGTGTTATCCAGAAGGCATTTCCTAATTTTTATCAGAGTACATGTTATGGATATACCCTGTCTAGGGCCAGTTGCCCTGTCTAGGGCCAGTTGCCCCCCTTACTTATTGTTAGAAAATATTACTCTTCCAATAATAATCGATAAAGTAATGTTATTTAATAAATTAAAAAAAATTAAGGTCATTCATTCTAAAAATCTTTGTTGTTGTATTTATCTCGTTACTGCCGAGTTTAGTC